>OX377203.1:91553542-91626796 GCA_947396885.1 Heligmosomoides polygyrus polygyrus | reverse complement strand
CGAAGACAACAAAGGTGGAAAAGGAAGGATACCTACGAGAAAATTGTGTTGGCGATGGGGTAAAAGGACTGCTTAATGGAGCCGTGCCCTCGGGTACTGCTGAGATCTCTATCAGTCCGTGATCAACGCGGATGGGTGTCATCGTTTGGGTTCGTCTCGGTGTGTATTCATCTCCCGATCTTGTCATCACAATTGCGTAGGAGATCCAGTGCTCCTATTGGCTCGACACACACGTCTTGCTAACGTGTTCTTGTCCCTCTTTGGTATAACCAAGGAATGCGACGCCAACTGAACTTGTCGGAATGATTTTGTTACTTCTGCAGCTGGCAGGCCATAACACAGTGGTTACACCAAAGCAGATTATATTGATGTTTGCACGAAGGCAGAGGTTAACGCCTCCAGCAGTAGCCAATATTTTCGACGACTGCTGGTCCTGAAGGTAGTGTCGTCGTCTACGACCTCTTGCACCCTTTGTAAGGCGCCGCTCCCTCCAATAGGGGCGGCTGCTGGGCTGTATTAGGCGATAAGCGCCACTCTCTCAAGTAACGTGGTGAGCACCGGTTGGGCTCCACCACTCACTCTCTTCCTCTGATAATAAATCTGAACCACCGTCGCACGTTTATCTTTGTAACAAGGGCTACCATACCCACGTCTTCCCGCACCCATCCTGGTCATCTGGTGCATCGGCCTAATAAGCCAAATTCTCCCGTGTCAAGGCGTACCAACCTTGGGACCTGGAGCGAAGACAGCTCTTTCTAGAGCAAATATCAAAGTCTTTTCTAAGACTAAGAATCTTAATTGATTCGTCCCATACCAACGGACACTTACTCCCGTACCAAGTACCTGGAGTCATTTTCTGCTGAATTTTCGCAGAAATAAGCATTTTCACCTCGGAGGTCTCGCAAAAAATGGCGCTGCACTTCCAAAGAACACCTATCATCAACTGCGCAACGACGCTAAAGAATCTTGTCTCCAGATACACGGAGTACACAGAAAAAGTAGACTATCCTACCGTAGACGAGGATAGCTACGAACAGTGCAAAACAGCAACTGCGCTCCTACAGAATGGAGTAAATCAAATCAAGGAAGGAAGAGAGAGGCTTGAAATCCTCTACAATAATATTAGAGCAGTATACGAAAACTGCAAAAATAAGTCCGATAAAAAGGATGTTATGCTAGAAATAGAACAAATAGAGAGTGAATCACAACTACACAAAGAGATCGCCAGTGCAGACGATCTAATCTTCAAACTGACAACACGGCTTGAGGAAACCAAATGCGTGAGGGATACAATGAGTGTAAAATTGGGTTACATTTCTCAGAGATCTCTAATCCTGCAGAGCGCATCTTCCAATGGCTCTAATGATCGAGTAGCCGAAGAAGATAATACCAATCAAATGGAGCCTGTTCCAAGCGATAGCAATTTATCGCAATCAGCTTCAAACACAGCTGTCATCGAGCAAATTGAAAGTGATGCACGGCAATTTCGTTCCATAAAGCCACCTCAGGCGACACTGCCCAAGTTTTACGGCAACGCCGAGGACTTCCCAGAATACTGGGCTGTCTTTGAGACCCTCGTTCACAAGAGTAGGGATCTCGACGTTATGGAGAAGATCCTGCTTCTCAAGGAAAGCCTAAAAGGGAGTGCTCAGGACTCTGTAAAGGGGATTCAACTGGTACCACAGAACTACGAGTGGATCATCCAGACCCTGAAAGAAAACTACTGCAATCAGCCCATAAATAGGTCGCATGTAGTGCAGAAACTGGTCAATTTGAAGCCAGCAAACGAATTTTCGGAGAGCTGCTCGTCAGTTTTCGCGCAGATTCAAATTTTGATCAATCAAATGGTATCCGCTGGCTACGATGTGCGGAAAACTTGCGACCCAATGTGGTGTGAGACAATCTTAGCTAAATTTCCTCATGATGTAGTGAAACCTGTCTTACTATCTAATCATACGCAGGACAGCCAGACAATCGGCGACCTCATAGGTCATCTAAAGAAAGAGATTGCCGCCAAAGGCTATGTCGAGAACAGACTCGGCCACAAGCAAAGTGCGGTGGTCAACACTCCAAAAGATAAGTACCCCACTTCGCGGCAACATTCTGGCGACCAGTGCCTATTCTGCCACAGAGGTACTCATGGATCAATGACCTGTAGAACGGTCACTGATCAAGGAACTCGCCGCAAAGCACTAACAGACGGCCGCAGATGCTGGAAGTGCTGTTCTTCAAATCACAGCAGCTTCGATTGCCAGAAGCCAGACTGTTCTAAATGTGGACAGAAACATCATATAAGCCTCTGCTTTAAAAACGAAGGTAGTCAGGCAAATAATCAAACACCTTGGAGCAATAATCCAAGAAACCGTACAGGACCGAACAATCAAAGACCAAACAGGCCTCAGCGGGAACATAGAAGTTTTCCAAATAGTTATCCTAATCAAGGACAACAAACTAGGCCGAACATAAGTAATGTCCAGATGTGTCCCAAGGACAATACATCACATAGAAATTCAACTCCCTCCCAGCTTATCTTAATGACTGCTGAGGGAAATGTGTGGAACAATAAAAAAGGAGAATATGAAAAAATACTCTTTTTCTTCGACACGGGTGCTCAAAAGACCGTGATCGAAGAGTCTCTCGCCGACCGCTTAGGCCTGTCAAAGCAAACTACCGAAATCTGCACAATGTCGGGCATAGGAGGCCATATCGAGAGCTTTGAGAGCCACATAGTATGCATCAAACTGAGCACAGTATATGGTGAGGAGCTCGAATTGAACGTTCTGACCAAACCTATCATCACCAATGGTTTTCCTAGTGTTAATCTGAGTTCAGTCGACGTTGACTTTCTGAAGGCAAATAGTATTTGCTTATCAAACTCCAAACTTCGTGGAGAACACCAAAACCCTCACATTCTTGTGGGCCTAGACCATTACCACGACCTGGTAACCGGTCCGATCAATAATGTAAAGACTCCCACGGGTCTTCATATTGCCAAAACAGTGTTTGGCCCTACCATATACGGAAAGGGCGCCCACCACGGCGAAAATGTCACTATCTGCTATGGAATGACTTCCATTCAAGAAAACAGCGAAGAGGAAATCCTTCAAAAAATGTTCGAACTTGACGGCTTAGGAATTTCGTCAGAAGAGTGCCAGAAAAACGAAAAAGCGCTCGAATATCTCTCAGAATACTCAAAGAGGATATCGTTCTCCGGCGGATTCATAACCGCACCATTCCCATTGAAAGACAATATTACTCAATTAGAGGATAATTATGGTGTTGCCATTCGGCGACTAGAATCTCTGCAAATATCACTGCAGAAAAACCCAGAGCAACGTCTCTGGTACACTGAAATATTGAAAAAGTATGAGAAAGAAGGCATGATCGAAGTCTTCTCCATAGAATGCAACGAAACTGCTGGCATCTATTATATGCCGCATTCTGGAGTCTGGAGATCGAACAAAAAGGTCCCTCTGAGAATAGTTTTTGATGCTTCTTCTAAGAAAAAAGGAAGTTTATCACTAAATGATGTAATCGAGAAAGGAGAGTCATTTGTGAATAAAATTCATGACATCCTACTGACTTCACGAGCCAGTAAAATTGTACTTATGTGCGATATCGAGGCAGCGTTCACCCAAGTTCGGTTAATAGAGCCTCACAAGGACCTCTGCAGGTTTCTATGGCTGAAAAATATCAACCATCCACCTACGAAAGATAATATTATTAATTATCGATTTCGTAGGCTACCTTTCGGGGTAACGGCGTCACCAAGCATCCTAAATATGGCGCTAATGACATATTTAACTGCTCAAAATACGGAGCTAGCTAAGGAAATCTCAAAAAGTCTTTACGTGGACAACATTTTAATAAGGGCAAAGACTACAGAAGAAGCTCTTCAGAAATATCGTGAATCGAAACGATTGTTTGCAAAAATGGGAATGAATTTGCGAGAATATGTATCGAATTCCGTCGATGTAAACAATTTTATACCAGAAAATGATAAAATTGGAAGTGGGTCAATGAAATTACTCGGAGTCGACTATAACACGGACTCTGACACATTCCACGTGTCCACACAATTCCCAGTAATGTCCAGACTTACCAAAAAGGACGTCGTAAGTCAAATAAACTCGGTTTATGACCCAATCGGTCTCGCTGGACCACTATTAGTTCGCCTCAAAAATATGATGCGAGACATTTTCGACATCGGAACTGACTGGAAGACCGTTCTAGCTCAAGATATTTGCGATAAATGGAATCGACTTTCGTCAGAAGTCACTAATGCACAAATTTCTGTGCACCGCACATTCCCAAGTGAATTCTCAGGTGAAGAAAAGCGCCTGTGGGTATTTGCCGACGCTAGCAACGCAGCCATCGCTGCTTGCGCATATCTCCAAGGTCAAGTGACAAACACAGTATCACCACTGATATGTGGGAAGACTAAATTGACACCAAAAAAGACTCGTCAAACTATTCCAAGACTGGAACTCGTTGGAATTCTCATGGCAGCACGCTTGGGACAGTCCATACTAGCATCGATGAATACCAAAATAAAACAGGTTTTCATCGTATCGGATAGTGAAATTGCACTATATTGGCTAAAAACGTCAAAAAAGGTTCCGATATTTGTGTCAAACCAACGCGATCGAATCTTAAGAATTAAAAACCAAATTCAAGAGGATGGTATTTCTGTGTCATTTTCACACGTTATCACATCCCATAACCCGGCAGACGCCGGTACAAGAGGCTTAACTGCTCAACAAATCAGTAATCACGACTGGGTAAAAGGCCCTCGTTGGCTGGAAAAAGACACCGCTACATGGCCGTTGCGCCCAATGGACGCTATAGAAAGTCCTTGTGAAGAAAAAGAGGATTCACGTCCCATTTCTCCGGTACATATACAGGCTAATATCGGGCAGCAAAACGAAACTAAGGTAATGGATCTATCGAGATTCTCTCACCTAAATAAGGCTTTACGATCTTTGTGTATAGCAGGAAAAGCTATCCACAACTGGATCATAAAAACCAACAGAAACAGAAACACAAACATCTGCCTCAGGAATGTTTCGAAATATGACACTAATACTGAAATTTCGTCTGAAGATATCGGACTTTCAGAAAAAATTCTGATCATGCAGGAACAAAAAAGCATAGAGGTTCCCATGCTGCAAAAGCGATTTCACGATAAGAAAATTATAGTGGACGAAAAAGGCATAATTCGTCACGAATCCCGCCTGCAGAATGCTGCGATACCTTACGATACCAAGTCGCCAGTATATGTTCCCGAACAGTCAGAATTAACTCGACTAATCATGAGAAAAATACACGTTGATAATGCACATTGTGGCAAAGATCACACTATCGCTATCGCTCGACAGCGCTTCTGGATACCACGAATCTCATCAGCCTTCAAAAAACTAGTTAGCGGTTGTGCAACATGCAAGCGTTATCAGGGGTTACCGTTGGGTGCACCCCACATGCCCCCTCTTCCAAAAGATCGTGTCGTATCAAAGAAACCATTCGAAAACATTGGATGCGACTATATGGGGCCGTTCACCTCAAAAGCACACGAAAAAATGTATGTGTGCTTATTCACCTGCCTAACCACTAGAGCGGTGCACTTAGAAGTCGTTGAAAACTTGTCAACAGGATCGTTTTTGAACTCTTTTGTAAGATTCATTTCACGAAGAGGAGTACCTAAAATAGTGCGCACTGACTGCGGTTCTAATTTTTAACATGGAGAGAAAATTATCTCTACCATGTTCGAAAAAGACGACATTACTGGCAATTCCTTAATGTCTTATTGCGCTACCGAGAAAATTAAGTGGATATTCAACCCACCAGGAGCACCCTGGATGGGTGGAGCATGGGAAAGGCTTGTTGGATCGGTAAAGAAAGCGTTCAATAAGTCAATAGGACGCAAAAAGCTAACGTTCACGGAAATGTGCACGACACTAGCCCGAATCGAAGCTATACTTAACACCAGGCCTTTGACAAAGGCGAATTCGGACGACTTGTCAAGAATTCCTTTACGTCCAGTGGACTTTTTGCAAGGGAATTTGAGGTTCTCCCTCCCTCAAGAGGAAAATATCGATCAAACGGATCTTGACTACAATCCTGAATGCATTCAATCTGAAAAACAAGCAATAGAAGCGTTTCGCTTTTCCGAAGAAATCGCAAAGAAATTCTGGGACTTCTGGAGAACAGAGTACTTAGTATCCATTAGAGAGAATCAAAAAATTCATCTAAGACAACCTAGACACCTAACTAGAAGTTGTCCCGAACTAGGCGAGATTGTCATCGTCGAACAGGACCTTATTCCAAGAGGGAATTGGCCATACGGTAAAATAACAGAGATAGTCACATCAGCGGATGGCTTCACTAGGTCAGCAAAAGTCCTTATGCCTAACCATAAGACCATTCATAGACCGCTAAACAAGCTATTTCCTCTAGAAATCCGAAGTGTGGCAGAGGAATCGCTACCCCTGGAAGTAATAGCGGACGAGGTCCCCCCGCAGCCTAAGACACGTCAAGTGTTGCAGCGTGCTTCAAAAACAGCTGCATATGATATCATAAGAAACTTTGAAAACAGCTTAGAAAGCTTTCAGTTATCAAATATCGCAAGCGCCCCTTTAATGTTGCTTGCAATACTAGCTATGGTTTCACCTGCATGTGCAATGAATGCAGCAGAAAACATCAAATGTGAACAAGGAAAGGTCAACATTTCGTTGATTGGGAAAACGTTTGAATTATGCTTCAATAGTGACTGCCGAAACATTACACAGCAATCGAAATCCAACATCTTTTATCTCCCAATATCACCTACCGATGATAAAGTGATGGTAGGACTATTTCCGCATGATGGTTTCGATGAACAGGTCGTAATCTGCGAGAGACCCAAGTTCTGTGATAACCACCACCTCTTATCAAAAACGCTACTAGGAAACCCACATTGCTGGCCTAGGGGAGCAATAGGTACTACAGCTATCATAGTTTACATAGCGGTCGTAATACTAATCACACTATCCTGTCTAGCCACAAAAATGTGGAAATCGGGTAACAAGACTGGAAGAGTGCAACAACCAGTTAGTTGCACTTCAAGTGGTCAGGCACAGACCTTCCAGTTAACGCGGCTTTCGGGCCCAGTAATATTAGCAGTGTGCATGATATTGTGTGCAAATGCACCTACAACTCAAGCATGTCAACGCGGGTACAGCAGGCAAAACGCTGATCTCGTCTGCAATGGACAAAATCAATGCCACTTTGAATACAGTCGCGAACTTCTATTTAACAAACTGCAAAATGAACTCTGCATTGAGATTGTGCATGAAAACAAGACCATTGGATCCGCAAAATTTGTGAGAAGACCAGTGGAATTCAAGTGTGCAAAAGTAACAGAAAGTTTCACTAGACCAACAAAAATTCGAGTTTACAATGTCGAAAGATGTTCGCAGGCAGGGTCATGCACTGTAGAAAAGTGCAAGACCCTAAAGCATAACGAAACTATATCAGAATTAGAACAAGCCCAAAACTATCCCGGATACTCGGGATGCTTTAGTAGCTGCGGCGGACTTATGTGCGGTTGTTTTGTACCATTGCCTGCTTGCTCCTTTTACAGAGTAGCCCACAGGCCGATTTCAAAAAGAGTATTCGAAATCGTTCAGTGCCCGCACTGGATACCCAGAATCACTTTTGATATCGAATTAGTATTATTTGGGAAGAAAAAGACTCTAACGCGGTCTATGAAACCATATATATTGGAAAATATAGATGAGTTTAATATCACAACGATATCACTCCAAAAACCTGCGAGTTCAATAGTAAATAAGAGATTTGCAATTGCAAATGATATGGCCTTTGCACTACCAAACCACTTCAAGGTTCCGGTGGAGTGCAACAGCAAACAACAGGCCGCAGAGCGATTCGCAACATGCACAAATAGAATAAGATGCGAATGCGAGACCTCGGTACAGAGTTGTCAATGCCCCGAGGATTCGGTTCGCACCCTATATGGGGATGACAAGGTCATGATGCCTCTGCAGACACCCTACGGCAGGATTAGGAGGTCAGGAGACGACATCATAACAATATCCCAAGAAGAAGAGCTAATCTTACGAATAGATTCTAAAATAATTAAAGAATCCGCAACACTGGTAGAAAGACTTGGCTGCGATTTACAAGTTAAAACACTTTCGGGATGTTATAATTGCCCACAAGGAGCAAACCTTACGGTCACTTGTACGTCTAGTAACAACGGAGTAGTCACGGCCGTTTGCGAAACTCAGCAATTCTCTTTTTCTTGCGAAACATCAGCCAAAGTTAACTGGATTCTTTTGGAATTTCAAAAATCAATAATCAGGGAGCACTGCACTGTTCCTTGTGGTCCATTGGGAAAGTCCTTCATAATGGAAGGCATTCTTAATTATCACATTGAATCGAATCGGTCAATTTTTGAGCTAGATGCACACACAGTGCCAATCAATACTCAATGGTTCTCAGACATAACCTTACCGGATATGGAACCATTGATAAAAGTCATTAAACTTCATTGGAAATTTGCACTAGGTGCATTGGGTACCGCTCTAACCCTAGGCACACTAACATATGTATTCGGCCCAATCGTCTTTATATGCCTTTTAAAAGTAGGGCTTTACGCACTATCATGTGCGGCAGAAATAATCAGAAAAATTCTGTGTAATTACACTAAGCCTTCAAGCACATCTGTTTGATCAATTACACATATTCCTTCAAAAAGCGGCAAGGAATCCCATAGTTAGGTCAAAAGATCGATTAATTCTATATCTATACAAATATTTGTACAAATATTTATGTGATGCACATATTAGTCAATTATCTCACAGATCCTCCACAGCTATTCCACTATCTCGTGGCTCGGCGGCCCCAGTCCTTGGTCGCATCCTAAGTAGCCAACCGAGTAGAGCCCGATGAGATGATAAGTGGAATCTACAACCAAGTGCTTAGTTAGGCTACCCAGCTGTGTTTTAGGCGATTTGGAATGATACGGTTGACGACCCCGGCGTATAAAAGGAGATCCAAATTCACAACTTTACCGTCAGCTAATATGTCGTCCGACCGTTCAATCACCACTCCCGAACTCAATGAGGCCATGGAACTGCTTGCTTCGGATGATGCTGCGATATCAGCTGTGCTGAAAGCAGTGAAGGAGCTGAACAAGTCAGTTCAGCTAATCTCCTCCCGTTTACAGTATCTGCAAACGGCCATGGACACCGTCATGGAGAGAACCGAGGTGGTGCTCACGAGGACGGCGCCCAAGTCGAACTGCATATTCTGCACGGTCGAGGAGAATCGCGATTCGCATTACTCCGGCCGATGCATGAAATATGCAGACCCCGTATCGAGGACGGTTCAGGCATCCAAGCTTAATCTATGCTTGAAATGCCTGAAACCGTCCCACGGGGACGACTGCCAGGTGAAATGCGCTAGTTGTGGCCTCGGTCACAACCAGCTGCTGTGTCACCAGGGACGACCTCAATTGAAACGGCCTCGTCTTTAATTCGTCATCATCATCTTCAACGAGCCGCACCTCACACCGATCCAACGCCAAGCTGTCTTCATTGTCAACGAGCTGAACATCGAGCCGATTCAACGTCAAGCTGTCTCCATTGTCAACGAGCTGAACATCGAGCCGATCTTCTTCAAGCCGTCTCCATGTTCGACAAGCTGCACCCCAAACCGTACCCTCCTATGTTCAACGAGCCGCTGCTTCAACCACAACGACCAAATCGATAGGATTGTATTGATAGTTATGTATAAAATGTACTTGTCGCCCCGCGGAGTGTCGTCGTCTACGACCTCTTGCACCCTTTGTAAGGCGCCGCTCCCTCCAATAGGGGCGGCTGCTGGGCTGTATTAGGCGATAAGCGCCACTCTCTCAAGCTACGTGGTGAGCAGCGGTTGGGCTCCATCACTCACTCTCTTCCTTGATAATAAATCTGAACCACCGTCGCACGTTTATCTTTGTAACAAGGGCTACCATACCCACGTCTTCCCGCACCCATCCTGGTCAGAGTGCGCCAGAGAGTCTGAGGGGGCGTGGTCGCAGAGTACAGCATGACAGGGTGGACGGAAGGAGCGAGAGACGCAGACGACTGGCTCCGCCCCTCGTCCCGGGGGAGACGTCGGGGGCGCGGCCGTCGAGTGCGAGACATTGACCCTCTGTGGACGAACGACGAGTGCGCGCGGCGGCTGCTACCGGCTTCAGTTCAACCATGGTGAGTTGAGCATGAGTTTCTCGTGTAGCACGACCTCATCCTCTACCCCTGTAGTGGCCTTCGCGTCGCCAGCACAGGAGTAGCGCTGCTTGAACCCGGCGGAAGAGCGTGCGAAGCCCCTAAGGTCACACTCTTTCTGGGACAGTCATCTGGAACCACACTGCTTTGATTCCCTTGGCGAAGGTCTAGAACTACCCTCTAGGTTCATCCTTCTTGAGAAGGACTGCTTACTGGGGCCTCGCGTAGGTTGCTTACCCCTGAAATTCTCTCCTGCCCACAGTTCACTTCGTCTTCTCGGCTTCTCCGGGAATTCTCGCCAGTGGATCTAAATAGCAGGAAGCTACCTACACCTTTAGAATTACGCCGCTGCTCTCCTACGACGTAGGTGCAGTTCTCCAAACACATTATAAATCCCTTTGTCCTATATTCTGAAGGGCGGTAGGGAGTCGCCTAAATGCTTGGGCAGCTTCAAGATCACACTCGCTTAGAGCGTTGTATTATTTTCTGCCCGTGTGAAGTTAGTTTATGAAGACGAGCATCATGAATCATCCACTAATATCTTGATATACGTGTAATTAAAAGGTGATTTTAAAGAGGAAGCTCAAATTCCTATTGCTTCTCCAAGCGTCAGACTTCTTCCTTGGTCCTGCTTTTTTCTTTTTCGTTTTGCTCGCAAAGGAAGGAGTTCTATTTGCATGCCACTCTCATGCAAAAAGACAGCTTGGAGAAGTTATAGTTATAAATGGACAAGGCTTTCGACAATATTAGAATCGGATTAGGAACGAAGCTCAACTTGCACTTTTGGCTTGTAAAAAAACTTGCACGTACTTTTGGCTTTTAGGTTTTAAATAAATGACTTTTTATATAAACAAAGTGGAAAAAAGGATCCAGTATATAAAGTTTGGAACTTTTCCAGTTTGCTAATAATTTCCGCCACAACACATCTGCTTGATGTGATTGTCTTAGGCGTCTTTCCAGGGTGTAAAGACTATGTTAACTGACCATGAAGTTATTTAGGGAAAGTACCATGAATTTGAGAAAAAATGGCAGCAGTGATCGTTTCAGAGATTAGGCGGAGCGGTTTTTTAAAGGGAAAAAAGCTCGTCACTGGACGTCGACAGGCCTTCGTGCCATTAGAATCTAGCAGTTGTTCCGGCTTCTCGTCGTTGTTCAGAGGGTGTCTGGTGTTATCGTGAAACCTCCATTTTTAGTTGTTGAGAACACGGCTTGCTCTTGTTCAGTTTCTTCCAAGAAAGTAATCTATCCTACTCGGGAGGGACGATTTGAAGGTGTCACCTTCGCTCCACTGCCACATCGCTACATCCCAAAATTTCCCTCGAGAGCGCTTGTGTTATAAAGGAGTAACTGAAGCCGATGGAGAAATTAAGGCAAGACTAACAACCTGGGTCTCTGCCCCCAAAATTAGTTCCCGGAAAAACGGCATTCTCTTTCTCGTTGGGAGGCTGTTGCTTCTCCACGATGCAATAAACTGTTAACTCATGACTAACTGTGCTGGGGGATAGAGGCCAGGGGTTGGATTCAGCAGTCTCGGGGCAAAGGTAAAGAAATTCCGTTATGTATTTATTGACCTATTTACGTAAAAAAGCACATGTCCTACTCGCTAGGAGGTGGGCCAGACAGAATTCAGACCTCGAAGAGGAAAAAAACAGAAATAGCACCAGAATGGCTAATTAACATGCGGTATGCGCAGATGGGCGCGTGTAGCGCAGAAGGAGGAGGTGCCGACTGCCGCCTGCACCCGATACCAGGTTCCTGGTTCGGATTTCCCGCCCATGTCAACCAAGTCCTCCATCCGTCCGGGGTCGGTGAATTGGTGCCAGACTTGTCTGGGAGGAAAAAGCGCTGACTTATTCACCAGCTGGCCACCGCAAGTCATTGTACGTATGGCCAAATATGTCTTCAAATCAGCTCCACGACATCCCATAGAAGTACAATGCGTGGCGCATCCAAAAAGTGATTGCGTAACGCCGTCCTTTATCCTTATGTGCAGATACATCTGCGAATAGTCGAGCATCCCCCACCTAGCAGTAGACCGCGCTAGTGGGTGGACAACGTACTCATCAAATACCAATTAGTAGTGAAATGATATTGGACCATATCCTGCTGATTTCATTATGAACTGTCAATGAAACAGGAAATTTTTGGTGAAAGTTATCAGCGTTTGAGTGCTTCACTCTGAACTACCATAACTTTCTCAAATCTTATCGGATTTAGTCGAAATAAGCACCGTTCGAGTCAGCACACTTTTGCCAACAGGCCACCAGTTGACTTATTCCATCAGCGAAAAAAGGTGGTCGAGGATCGACAAATTCCACGAAGGCTCATTGTCTTGGTCCTGATTGGAGAAGGTTTCACCAGCGAGAAGGTTCTGAAAGTGTTTGAAAAGATGGTAGTCGGTTGGCGAGAGGTCTGGAGAAAATGGCGGCTGAGGCAGAACTTCAACCCTTAATTCGTTCGATTTGCGAGTATGTGGACGGGCGTAGTCGTGCAAAGGAATTGGGGGTTTTCTGTTGACCAATGTTGTTGAAGTGGTCGCAATTTTCGGTGCATTTCTTCGATTCTCTTACATCAGCACTTTGCTGTGATCGTCTGACCTGGTGCCAAAAAGTTGTGATGGATCACACCAGCCGCCGACCACCGTTACCCTTTTTTGGTGGAGGTTCGCCTTTGGAAAATGTCTAGAGGCTTCGACGGCGTCCAACCACTGTTCAGAACGTCTCCTGTTTCCATACAGAGTCCACTTTTCATCGAAAGTGATAATTCGATCCAGAAACGGGTCAGTTTTGTTGCGTAAAATTAAATGAGAACAAATCTCGAAACGTGACAATTCTTCCGCTCCCTCAACTCGTGGGGCACCCAATTTTCGAGCTTTTTCACCTTCTCAAGGTTTCAAAGCATCCGCAGCAGCAGTTGTGCTACGTCTATGTAGCTTTTCCGCGATCCCACCATCTGTTGGGATGGTTCAGCTTCCACCAATTCCTTCAACTCGTCATCCAAGATTGCTGCGAGGTCATATTTGAGGCTGAGATGTCCGGTCCGAAATTTACGAACCACTGGTGCACAGTGCTTTCTACAAGACTATTAGGCCCCACATTCGATTGATTTGTCGAGCTGTCTCGGTTGCGAATTGTCCCAATTCGAAGTTAAAATAAAGTACCGTTGGGAATTGCTTCTTCAACATGCTTCGATAATCCGTTCAAGAACAGAAATATAACCAGCGTTGAAACATAGTTTATTTAGCCAGAGCGAAAAATTCTGTACAGGAACTAGTGCGCGATTCAAGTTGAATTTTTACTTAATAATAGACTAATGAAAAATAGTAACACAGAACGCTGAGAACCAAATAAAAAATGGGTATTTCCTCACTGAACGACGAATTGCAGGTACGAAACGAATTGATTGATTGATTGACCGATTTATTTATTGCACATGTTTGTGCGCTATACAAGAATTGCACCTGATTCTCTGTCTGGGACGGTATGCAACGTTTCCTTCTTCGTTTGAGCATCATCGCATATAGATCTTGTGGTTAGGTCCTAGGTTACAAATGTTTCATCTTGGTTAGAATACTCAGACCGAGGCGTTCGGGTCCCTTCTTATGCATCCTCTTCTTCTCAAAAGAAAAAAGGGCGGCTTTATTCAATTTCTGTTATAATCAGCCGCGCATTGTACTTCTATAGGATGTCGTGGAGCTGATTTGAAGGCATATTTGGCCATACATACAATGGCTTGCGGTCGCCAGTTGATGAAGACGTCAGCGCTGTATCCTCGCCAGACAAGCCTGGTAGCAACTGATCGATCCTGGAGAGATGGAAGACTTGGTTGGACTCGGCGAGAAATCCGAACTAGGAACATGGTATCAATCGGTTGCACGCGACAGCGACACCTCCTCCGACTGCCCTTCCTCTTCTTCCACTTAAAAATTCGAAGAATATCAGTCGAAGTTGTTGCTTGTTTGTGTAACTTTCTACCTCTTCTTCCGAACGGTAATCCCAAGTAACACGTCGCTAAATTCATCCGTACCAAAATTGTAAGGCTGGGTGGAAGGGTGTCTTCGACTATTTGTGAAGTTCGCTCATGTTGGTTTCGGACCGTTATTTTCTCATAGTTCTTAGAATGCTTTCAGAGGAGATTTCTTACCATGTCCATTAGCGCAAAAATGCCTTGCGACAGCTCATGAGCTCTAACTGTCCAATTACTCACGACATAAGGATGGATTTTTACTATTGAATATTTCAAAAGTGATTCGACAAACGTAGTTGATCATCTGAAATAAGAAGTATACATAAATCTAGTATTGCCCCGCTGAACGATGTAGTACAGGCATATCGTCAGTAGCACCTGATCTCCTTGTAGGGGGTACCAAGATCCTTTGTTCGTTTAGACAGCATTTTAGGTTGTCACCGTTCCAGCCTAGTAGACAGTATACTTATGCACTCGCAAAGATTTCGAATATTCGAATGGTTCCGAATACCGAAAATTTTCGAGCACTCGAAATCGAATATATTCGAGAAACGCGTTTTTCTGAATATTGGAATCCGAATACATTCGAAAAATGTGATTTTCCCATTACTCGAATTCGAATACATTCGAAAAACGCGATTTTTTGAATATTCGAATTCGAATATTTAAATCCGAATGAAAATCATTCGAATATCTATTCGAACGGGCCATTCGTGCATAGGTATAGTGGACAGTAAAACTTGTTGTTGAGTGAATGCAACCTGGAGTTCAGCTTCGATAGATTGCTTGAAGCACCTGCACAGGCTGACGGACACCACCTCAACTGCGCCCGTTTTGGAAAATTAATTTCAGTTTGAAATAAATAGCACTGAAAAGACAACGGCGAACCGAGGAATGTATTTGTCTTAAAAATTAAGTGGAGCCCTTCTCTAAAAGAAGAAATGTTCGCCACTGAATTTGGAATTTGTTTTGGTTTTTCGTAGTCGTCCAGCCATTGTGCAGAGAATAACTGGAGCTATTGTTTTGTTGTTTGCTGAAGAAACGTCTCGCATTTGTTCCACTTCTTCTGGCTTGGAGTCTATCCCATTCAGGAGGGAGTACATATTCTGAAAAAATGTGTAGATTGTCTCCTCTCTTGAACCATATCATAGCTTTCCCTGAGATTCCACGGAATCAGTCGTGTCATAGAACCGTAACTGAAGCGATGTTTTTAATGACTGATGAAGCCTAAGCAACTGTTATAGAAGTTTTAAACTGCTAGCTGGATGTTTGGTTACGATATGAAGTTTTACACCGGGCAGGACTCGAACCCACATCCTTTGTTTTCCAGACAGGACGCTAGTCTATTACACCACCGGGGTTGTTTGACAGACATCACGAGTAGGTGAAAAAGTTTCTAAAATTGAAAAAGAAAAAAGTGAGAAAAGGCTTCTAAAATTTCAAACAATGGGTGTTCACTTATTGAGTGGGTGAATTAAATCTTCGAAGAAAGTTATACTAAAACTTTTCTTAAACAGAAAATAATTCTAACCCTTTGGAAAGTCTAGTTGAACGTGGAAGCGTTTGGATTTGGAAGTGATCGATTTTGAAGAGTGTGCAATTTGATCTGAAATCTCCAATTCAATTTGAGAAGTCGCCCCTCCCCCAGTTTGATCTGAAAAGTGTCCAATGCGACCTGAAAATGGTATGTAAGCTATCGACGAAGTAGTCATCTTGTTAGTCTAAAAACTGTGCGTGTGCGCTGAGCAGATAAATGAGAAATGGGCAGTTTCCCACTGAACAGCCTTGCGTAGGTAACTGTTGCTAGTAACTGATTTCCTATCTGGAATGGTGTAGAAAAGCCATAGTGTGGGAGGTTGAACCTTAAGTTTCACAGCTTACAAATCTTTATTCAATTCCGCCTTCATAAAACTCCGTCGATTGGGAGGACTAGATATGAGAGGAAGCATGAAAAACGTTGCTGAAAGCGGTTTTTCTGCAGTTCAAGCCCTTATTCCTTCCTTTTATTTTCTCCTTTCCATTGCTGTTCTAATTTTCCTCCTTAACGTCGCAGGTTTATTCATCTCCAGTCACTTACAAAAAGAAAGGCTTTCAAGAGATTTACGGCCTGGGAAGTAGGATTTGGCAAAGGTTCTTCATTGAAAAAGTGTTACTTAGAAAGCTGGAGGTTCATATTCATCGCATTCATATCCTAAACGTAGTAGAAGGATTCTGGAACCAAGACTTCAGATTCCGATAACGGATCCTTGTTTTTTACCGTACAAGAGTTCTTTGAACATTTCGGCTATCGCTGGAAAAAATTGATTTAAATGACAGAGATGGGAGACCAGTGACAAGCGTATGTCCGAAGGGGGAGAACGAGTCATAGAGGAAGAATCCCCACCTCTCATATAATATAAAAGTGCGTTTCTTTCTTGCCAAGTAGTTACTTCAAGAACCCCTTATTCCTTGCGTTTCACGACTTTTATATTAAATGAGGGGTGGGGATTCTTCCTATGTGAGGTGCTCATCCCATTCAGACATACGCTTCAGACCCTTCACTTGTGGTTGGGAGGTCCATATACTCCGAAGGGACGCAATGAAGTGCTTCTGGAGATCGAGCTTCCTTCTTCAAATAGATCTTCAGCGATTAACAAGTCAGATAGCTGAATAAGAATTGCATCAATATGCAACCTCCTCGTTAGGTACTTAAGTTAGATTACCCACTACATAGAATAGGTCAAGGTGTTAGGTTGCTTACGCTGCAGGTTGCCACCAAGCCGTATCCACAGGGGATTCCGCTCGTAGCAGGAGATGCCGTACCACCCTGAATCCATTCGGACGAAAATTCCCTTGACCCGACTTTTCCACTTTTTCTAATTTTCCCCATCCGTTCATCCTGGCGTAGATTGCGGCGTTGCTGCAAATCATATCCTAGTCGGAGGGGGCTTTCGGTGTTTTCCCCCGTCCCTTCCCTTTAAATTCTCAGAGCTTTAATATTACCAGATGATAGAATGGAGAGGTCATACGGAATCGGAGACTGTGGCGTCGTGTCGTAGGATGCCGACTTAACTGTGACCTTAGCGCTGCCCCCTTTCGACTAGGATACATTTGATCATCGCCTTCATTGCTCACTTTTGGACTACATTCAGGCTTTTCTATGGACCAGTCCTGCCTCCCCTCTTCATCACGCCTAGCATAGGTCTTCGGATTCTCATTGCTCACCATCGAAGGTCGTTCTTCTGACCGCAAATGCAGCCGCTTTCTGACGCCATAAATTCGCCTGACAGGTGTTAGGCAGGAGAGGGTCGGGGCTACGGGGACCTCTGCTATTATGTTCGCCCTCTCCAAATCGAATCGCTGCCCAATTGCTGTTCCGCCTGAATGAGCACTGCCTGAACTTATGCGGCTGTTTTGCAGCGTGAGGTGATTTCCATTCACATCGGTCAGGCTGGAGTGCAGATCGGAAACGCTTGCTGGGAGCTCTACTGCCTCGAACATGGTGCGAGAAATCTGGTCCGCATTGCAGCCGTTGCCGAGCTTATATCATGCGGCTGTTGTGTTTCAGGAATCCAGCCTGATGGTCAGATGCCGTCCGACAAGTCGCTCGGCGGTTGCGATGACTCGTTCTCCACGTTCTTCTCGGAGACCGGCAGCGGACGTCATGTGCCGCGAGCGGTGATGATCGACCTCGAGCCGACCGTCATCGGTCAGTTCGAGTTTTTCAGCCGCTTCAGATTCAGGGAAAAGTCCAGGCTTACCATATTCTGTAGAGAGCGGCCGATCGCTCTGACCATGAGTCTTCTAAGCTGAGGCAGGGGCGAACTGGATTACCACTGGCCCATTAGTCCTATAGATTGATGTATTGCAGTTGCGGATGAAGTAGCATCAAGGAAAAAGAAGGATTAACTTTCTGAGAGAGAAGATCAAGTAAAAACGAATATAGAAGATTTGATAAAAATTCACATTATCACGACGTACATCGTACAGGTAATATATTTGGCGCAATCAGCAGAAGGTGCAGCGCCCGCGCGCATCTTGGATCGATTTTAAGTTCGATTCTCGTTCAGGCTAGCAGCCACCTCACCCCTTCGGGGTGTGTCAAGCTGTCAGGAACGAAAACGCCCCCGGCTAAAACATGCCACACATGATGTATCCTAGTCGGGAGGGACAACCCTAACGTCGCAATGTACATGCAACCTCGTGACACCACCCCGTTTCCTGAACTTATCAGAAAATCTTCATATCATGATTCAGCAACTGTAGCCTTAGAACGAATTCGAGGCGGACGACACAGTGTGCACCTGCCAACTATGAGAAGTCCGCCAAATACTCATTAGAATTTCAAAGCATGGCGCATCCACAAATATCACATAAATCTGCCTGCATCGCTTATTCCTTAATAACAACAGCAGCAGCATTCACAAAACCGCTGGGATTACCACCCACAGTGATTCCTTGGAGAATTTACAAGGTGGGGGCACAAAGTTGAATGTGTGGCGTATACCTATGGATCGACTAAAGACGAACTGCATCCTCTATCCTTGAGTAGCAAGTAGTAGAATCCATAAAAAGAGTAATTGTACTAGGTTTACGACCTATAACACAGCCTATAGTAGGAGAATGTGGAGGTCTTCGATCCGAAAATATAATGCATGGCGCACTCCAAATTCGTCCTAACACCTTGGGCGACGGGTTCCTGTAGAGTCCGTAAAAGTCATCATCTTCAGGTTACGCATTGCGCCCTGATTAGAGCACAGTAACGAAGTGCGGCAGTAGCGCAGTTGGAGTCGCCGACCATCGCGTGCATATCGACAGAGTTCGGACTCAAGGCCAATCTTTCACCCCTCTGGGCTTTGCGAGCTGATAGTAGACACATCTGACAAGAATACAACGCCGACTTCTTTACTTGATCACTGCTAGTCATTGAATAAGCCATATTACGCCTTCAGATAGCTTCCATGATAGGTGTAGAATGCGTGGCATATCCCAGAGAGGGATTGATTAATGAATAAGGGTATAACCGTTTGCCACTTAGAGGCTCTACTGCTACCTACTCTGGCTTGACATCGCGATCAGGCTCAGTAGACAACCTTTTGGGGTTGTCAGGGCATTGGCTGGTACCTGGACTTGCTTTGGGTCCGTTATAAGTAGGTTGTTAGATCTCCTAAGTTAGATCTCCTAAGATCTCCTTCAAGGTTTGGCGGAGTCTGTTCAGATCTAGCCAGGAAAAGCGATATGCCCCTCCTATTCCTTGGGTTGAGTCACAACGGAATCGGCTTCTACATTGAATGTCAAATGGGTGTACCAAATAGAAGTAGAATACGTGGCGTATTCTAAGGGGACTGCAAGGCGTTGTCCTTCTCCCAAAGCGCGGATTGATCCGGAAGAGCGCGCTGCTAATTCGCCGCCATCCATTCTTGCCCCTTCGCTTCGGTTTGAATTAACGACCGTTTCCAGAAACCTGCCTAGATACGGTATGCACCGTACCATCCCAGTCGGCACGTAATCCCGTCTTTGCAGATTTTGTCGAAGAAAGAAGCGAAATTTACGGCGTCATAGGTGACCGCTCGGGCTTCGCTGACACCAGCTCGAGCTCCCATTCTGGCCCCAATAACGTCAGATAGGGTAATGTCATCGTCCTCGATACCCATTATCTGTGCGCCCTGGACCCGAGATGATTAGCCGCAGGCGCGCACAGGCGCGCTGCGGCGCCGACCCGTGCATCTCGATGGACGGACGGTTCGTCGTCCTCATTGCCAATTAGCCTATTGGGGTGTCGTCGCCGACGAGTCTGACTCATCGGACGGCGACAGATGTCCGACGAGTGCAGGGCAAGAATCGATAGATGAAGTGAAGACAATGAGGATCGACGTCGCATCGAATCGAAGGCAACTGCGTCTCCTCACTCCTTTTATGTCCGCAATGGGGTCTATGGAGGGTCGGTGGTGGGCCATGACGCTGCTGCAGCTTCCATCGACCACCACGGACGCCACTGCCCTAGTCGATGGTATCCCTCTGGCAGTCGACAGTGTCCTTCTGGCAGCCGTCGGGGGCTAACTCGGCCAGCTGCGGCCGGCTTCCGCCACGCCTGCGTTCCGGATGTGCGGCGCCGAATTCGCCGCGCTTCGAGGGCTCCATTAGGTGAATTGTGTTGATACCTTCGCCTTCACGGTCTACTTGACGAATGTATGAGGGTTTCCAGGGAGATTTCCATGACTTTACACTGCAAAGGCGCGAGCAGCGTAGTCGGAGGAGGTGCTAGCTGTCGCGTGCACTCGATACCAGGTTGTTCGTTCGGATTTTCCGCCCAGGCTGTCCAACCCTACCAAACTACTGGGTCTGTGAATTGGTACCAGATTTGTATGGGAAGGATAGAGGACTGACTTATCCACCGGCTGGCTACCGCAAGTCATTGTATGGAGAAATACGTATTCAAATTGCCCTACGATATCGCGCATCCCAATAGAGGTTGGGTAACGCCATCCTTTATCCTGTTATCCTATATACATAGGCAGAGAGTATGTGCTAGCGCAGTCGGAGGAGGCGTCGGCTGTCGAGTGCATTCCGATTCGAGGTTCTTGGTTCGGATTTGCCGTCCATGCCAACAAGGACCTGGGAAGGATAAAGCATTGGTGTCCATCGGATAGCCATCACAAGTCATTGTATAAGCCAAATACGCATTCAAATCGTCTTCACAAAACCCCGTAGAAGTGAAATACATGACGTATTCCGCAAAAAGATTGACTAATGCTGTCCTTTGTCTTATTATCGTTTATACACTGGATGCGTCGTTGCGTAATCGGGAGAGGCGACGCTATCGCATGCATTCCCAGTCCAGTTCTTGGTTTGGGTCCTATCCCTCTGGAGTCGAAGAATGTTCCCAGATTCCATCGAAAAGGAGTAACACTGACTTCTACACCGCTTGGATACTGTAAGTCATTGCAAAGACCTAATACACTTCCGATTTTTCCAAATTTATTCCGCTGCATCTTGGAGAAGTAGAATGCGTGACGCAGCCCACAAGAGCATTGACTAGGGGTTCTTTATCCGTTTTCCCCCTCGCTGAACAAGCGTACGTCGAGCAGTCGGCTTTGGGCATCTGTTACTTCGGAAAGAATCGTTTTATAGTTCTCCGCCCCAGGTTTACCCGGCATCCCTTTGGAGTAGGCGAGTCGAGTAGTGTGTCATGAGACTGTCGGTGTCCGTTTTATGGACATATTTTCAGCCGAGGTTGTTCCTATACGCTTGTTGGCTGTACTTCGGCTGGGCTTGGGGTTCCCAGGGAGTAATGGGGTCATAATGCGTTGAAAGATTGGCTATTGTCATTGAGTGGCGAGCAAAAGCCTTCGTTGAAACTCGTCCCCCGTCGACCAGATGTGCCGATGATGACGAGAGGGAGATTTCCGCATCTCATCCTCTTCATAGGATACGCCACGAACTTTGCTTTTACCGCTTTGTTGTGGCGGTCAACTGAAGGAGTGTTTGACCTATGCTATCACTTGCCGTGGCGAGTCGAGGAAGCGGATAAAATAAAATAAGAAATTAATTAAGGGAAAAATTAAGTGGTCAGATTTGTTACTAGTTGAATAGCACTTGGCTGTAGCACTAGACTACATTCTAGCAGAGGATCGACCTGTGAGACAATGATATGGTCAAAACGTTAGGATGATAATGGATAAGGATAAGTATAGATGACGGCGTGGACCAGTTCCTTTTGGGATGCGCCACGCACCCTATTTTTACGGATTGCTGTGAAGGCAGTTCTAGTGGCCCATACAACGACTTGCGTTAGCCAACCGATGAAGAAACCAGTATTTATCCTTCACATACGAGTCTGGCACCAATTTGCAGACACCTGGAGGGATAGAAAGCAAGGTTAGCTTTGGAAAAAATCCGAACCAAGAAGCTGGAACCGAGCATTCGTGACAGACGCCGCCTCCTCCGATTGGGCTACCACGCGCCGTAACCCTAACGCTGCACCGTTGAAAATGCTGAGGATCTCAAAATTTCTCTCACCATTAGCTACAACCATAACATTGGCTGGAGGACACGATCATATGGTGAAGTGGTGTTTGATAGCGTCTCAAAAACACTATAACTACTAGCGATCATCAGAAGATGCCTTCGAACTGCACTCGAAACACCCGATGGACCTCCAGCGTCGGGGCAAAGGACATCTCCGTCTTCTTCCCATTATCAGCATGCACTCCTTGCTGCGCCGGCGTGCAGATGTTCGATTAGAAATGCAAGGCAACTGTCGTCGCCTTGGTACACGGACCAGCAGCAGTATTCTTCGGCTATTCATAGAGAACCAGGTCAGGCCTGCAGCTATGCATGAAGAAGACGGCGCGAGACTCAGTTTTCGTGGTGCCTGATGATCTTCGGCCTTCTGCGACGCGCTCGTGCTCCATTACTCTTTGAACAGTGGGATTGGGGAGGAGAGGGAGGGAACTTGGGTAACATGTGCGAACGTCGAACAACTTGACTCTTTCCTTCCGTTACTAAGTATAAGTTGTCCGGTCCGGCACACTGCTGGGTTTCCATGGGTGGTTCGGTAGATGAATATGTCTTCTTTACGAGACTTCGAAACTGGATGGGCAGCTGATGTCAGTGAGGTAACGATTGAGATGTGCCACTGAGTCAGATATCATAAAGGAGAAGGGATAAAGGACGGTGTTACTCAATCCCTTTTGGGATGCGCCACGCATTCTACTTCTGCGAGATGTCGTGGAGGCGATTCGAACGCGAATTGGCCGTACAATGACTTGCGATGGCCAGCCGATGAACAAGTCAGCACTTCATTCTTCCCAGACAAGTACCAATTCATCGACCACGAGGAGATGGAGGGTTGGCCTGGGCTGGAAATCCAAACCAGGAACCTGGTATCGAGTGCACGCGACACACGGCACTTCCTACGATTGCGCTACACGCGCCCTAGCGTGCCATATAGACTACATTTATTTTATTTTATTTATTTGCAAAGCGCAAGGCGCCTAAAGTATGCAGAAAATTTGACAAAACCTGTTGTGAGGAAAAAAGCTTCAAAATACAACAAATCATTGTTAATAATAGCCATATTACCTGTTCTTAGGGCCAGAGTAGGAGGAGGCGCCACCTCTCGCCTGCACATCCGATACCAGATTCCTGGTTCGCATCTCCCGCCCAGGCCAACCAAGCCTTCCTTCCCTTCGGAGTCAATGAATGTGTACCAGATTTGTTAAGATAAAGCAATGATATGTTTATTGGCTGACTAGCTAACCGCGTTGCATAGGTCAAGCAAACCGCGTACACGAAATCCCATAGAGGTAGAATGCGTGGCTCATCCCATAAAGGTACCGATGGGCTCCAATCTTGCTACGTTGCTGCCCCAGCCCAGGAGGTTTGTACTAGGACGGACTCCCCCTTATAATGTCCTAAGGGATGTTCCGCGCCTTATTTATAGTAAAGGTGAAACGGGACATTTTTGGAATCTCCAATCATTCTAAAATGAATATGCTAAGGAAATGTAGCCTTATTTTTTAATTAATACTCATAATATCGACATTCTGGTTTCGGTCCTGCCAGATTAACTAAGCCCTCCATCTCTCCGCAGTCGGTGGATTGACACTAGTCTTGTCTGGGAAGGATGAAGTACGGGCTCAAAGCTAGTAATTGTATAAGCCAAATTCGCGTTCAGGTCCATGATGTTCCGCGAAATCAGAATGCATGGCGTGTTCCAAATAGGAATCGATTAACGTCTCCCTTTGTCCTTTTTGTGCCTTCAATTCCTTCTTCAGCAAAATGTGATTGTCAGATGATGGGGTTGAGAATCACGGATGTGTGGCTTGTATTTATAATACAAAGTGCACGGTATATTAGAATAGCGTTCAAATAAGAATTCCTAACGGCTGATGGAACATCTCGATACATGGCTATGAGGGCTGGAGATGTTCTCAAATTTAATTTGACAGCAAAATCCGAATTGGTCCATTCCAGGAATGGAGGAACTCTTTCTTAAAGGACGGGGTCGTCACTCTTCCAGAATAATCCCCGTCCATTCGACTCGGCTCAGTTTTATCTACAACGCAGCTAAGTACACCTGAAGTACTGGACACCGCCGCAGAGTAGACTCAATGAAAAACCGCATCGACAACTGGTTCAGAAGCCTCGCTGGAATCCGTAATAGGGCAAGAGGATAGAGGAACGAATCCTATCCTGGTAGGATTATACTTGGCCAATCCGAGATGGAGTACAGATTAGCCTAGATTGGTAGCATTAAGGTTACCAATAAGGGGGACAAGTAATGAAGTAGGACCGCAGAGGGAGACCAGGCGTTCGGATTCTGAAGAAGTGATTACAACGGCTCTATAACTTCCGTTAGGTCCTCTGACTATGGGTAGGAGGACACATACGAGACTCTCTTGAACTATGAACCGCAGGCGTTTTGAAGATTTCGAGTCGCTTTCATTAGGCTGTCGCTGAGCTTATGAAGACTAAGAGAAACGATGAGGCATCGTAGTGTAGTGGGCAGAAGGCGCTGCTGAGAGCGGCCCAAGTGAACCAACCCTCTTTCCTTGGAACGATGGTGACACGAACTAGGTGCGTCGGGGGGGGGGGGGCATGCTCTATCCGCTCCTTGGCTCACCCATTCCCATCTTTCTAGGCTTATCCGAGAGTGTACTACCTGCCGCAGGAAATCTTGCAGAAGAAGACATTTCTGCACTGCCCTTCGATGCGATAGGGGTAACAACGCCATTCTGCTGGTCGATTCATCCTGTCTACTTCCCGGTCCAATGCAGATCATTGTACATTCCAAAGGCACATACTCCCCTTCCCCAGAGGGCCTGGTTTAGTTACCCAAGTATGACGTAGAGCAGGCCACAATGAGCGTCAAGAAAAGGGGAATCTATCAACTTAGGCAGTCACATAAGAATGTGCCGATAAAGTCAGATAGCGTCTGTCTTCTTTACTGATCGGTATCTACCAACTTAGGCAGTCACATAAGAATGTGCAAGAGAGAGAGAGAGTGTGCTAGAATAATATAATATAAAATATAATGCTCGGTTTAATTACCCATGTTTGAGGGATGATACCAAAACATGATGACCCGCTAAAGGAGGGATTGATCGGCTTGGTAAATGACTAAACATATATAGACCACGCACAATGCGTCCTAATCAGTTCGTCTTATGTGGATCAGGGCTCGTATAGTGCAGTCGGAGAAGTTGCCTGCTGTTTCGTGCAGCCGTACCAGGTTCCTGGATCGGATATCCGGTGAATTGATACCAGACTTGTCTAGGAGGAAGTTATTCCTTGGCGGTCCTCCGGAAGTAATTGTAAGGCCAGATACGCATTCAAGCCTCCACGACATGCAGTGGAAGTAGAATGCGTGGCGCATCCCAAAAGGGATTGTGCAACGTCGTCCCTAATCCTTTTATCCTCATGTAGATCATTGTGCAGACCAAGCGGGATCCGGATTCATCAACGCCACGAATGTGTGGAGTATAGGGGTAGACGTACCCACGATGAGGCATTCATGTTATACCTTACCTGCCACATCGTGGGTAGATCAGTGGGCAGAGAATAGTCGACGACCGTCTTGGGTATATCCGCATTTCTGCGAGGATTCCGCGCGCCACTGATAAAATGGCGCTCTGATGAGATCAGCTGTTCTCGCGAGAGGCTTAGTTCTATTTTACCCTTGATTCCACTCATGAATACAGATCGTACTCGCTACCCACTGTGGGTAGTGGGTACGTTTCCCTTGCGGTATCTCTACCTACACCCAATGTTTGATGAGTCCGGCTCCAAGCGTTCAGAGAGTGCTGATATGCGATGTCTAATGTCCGCTTCAATTACCCAAGTTTGAGGGACGATGCCAGAACGTCGTGCTGCTGTGTGGCTAGAATGAGGGGCCGTTCAGCTAGTGTGGTAGGCAGAGCACTGTGTCCACCATGTCACTGAGCCGAGGGCTGTGCTTGAGGAGTGTAATGACCTCAGTGAAGCATCAGGAAATAGTCGATATCGTGCGTCACCTCGATGCATGCACAGTGCTTTCTTATGGTTGTGGCATTCTCACTGCTGAAGTGGTCCGAAATTCAGTACAAGAGGTCTGGAGCTCTAGACTTGAGACAGCTTTTTCCCTACCGAGACGCCCTACACAACAAGTGGTGCAACCAAGAGAACCTCCTGACCCTCTAGGCCCGAGATGCTAAGACCCACTAGAGCCTCGAATTCCGCCTCTTCACCACAAGAAGCGGTCGGTCTGCTTGAGCTGTTCCGGGACGGCGGCGGATCGATTCGCGAGCATCACCCGGCCGGCCATGGCCAGAGATGGCGATGGCGACGGCGCCGTCTGTGCCCGCCCGCTGATTCTGGTGGTGATGGCTGTTGCAATTGGGGCAGAACCGACGACGACCAGGCGCGAAAAAAGCAGCGTCGACCACAGGAAAAACGTCTACACACGCTCAGCCCAGAGCAGCCCCAGCCACACAGCCGGACGGGCCGATATCGGCGTCCGTGCAGCCACCCAGCCCGTCAGGCAGCCGAGCCGATCGAACCGAGTGCAAGGTCATTTTCGTCGTATTGCGAAAGCGAACGGACGGACGGATGCAAATAGAAAGTGTGCTCCGTGCCGTCGATTGCCCTGGTTGGGGAGGGGGACAGCGGTGCGTGATGGAGAGGTCTCAGAGCGAGGTAATCTCGGACTTGAGGCGTTCTGAAGCCGTTTCTGGTTCATCAGAGAGCAAACCGAAAAACAACGGGGTCCATCAGTCCCTCTATGGAATGCACCGCACGTCCTGTTTCATCGAGATATACCATTTTCACACTAGATGGAGGGCGTAGCGCAGTTGGAGGAGATGCCGGTTGTCGCGTGCACCCGATATCAGGTTCCTGGTTCGGATTTCCAGCCTAGGCCAACCAAAGCCTCCATCCCTACGCGGTGAGTGAATTGGTACCAGATTTGTCCGAGAAGAACAATATGCTGACTTGTTTATCGGCAGGTCAAGTCATTGTGGAGGTCAAATATGCATTCAGATCGCCTCCCCGACATCCCGTAGAAGTACATAGAATGTGTGGCGCATCCTAGAAAGGTTGAATAACTCGCCGTCCTTTATCCTTTTTGGTCTTTGTATCATTCTCACATCAAATTGGACACTTTTCTAAAAAAAACTTGATGTCTCTGAAATTAAAGTGAACGTCTGCCGAATCGAAACGAGCTTTAAAGGCTAAATAAACTATAGACTCTCCAAGTTAGAATAATTTTTCATTGAAGGAAAATTTGGTATAACTTTCTTTGAAATTTTTAAGTTCAGCTGCCGAATGGGTGTAATAATTTTATAAAATTTTATTTTGTGAGATGAATAATAATTTAAATTTTGTTTCAAAACTCAATAAAGCAGCAATCATTTAGTGCATTAAATGACGAGGTTGTGCCATACAGTCGATTAGCTCGTCGCGTTTCTTATTTGATTGGTAGTACAAATGCTGTTTACATGAACCATTAAAGTGAGGATGTTCTTTACAATTGTTTTTGTTGCATCCTTAACAGGTGTGGAACTTCATGCAAACACAGATGTGGCTATCAATCGAATATAGATCGCGACGACTCGGGTGAGAACATGGCGCATTCTCTTTTTTGACCCTAGAAACGGCCGCCTTTCTCCTCCTTAAAACAATGTCTTAAGCCATCACTATTTCCTAAAAAACGAAAGCTGTATAACATTCCAAACAATATGTTCACATATTAGGCAGGTGAATTAAAGCTTCAATGACAAGCATTCTAAAACTTTTTTGAACAAAAAATCCTAACCTTTTCGGGGAATCTCTAGTTTAATGTGGAAAGAGGCCGTTTTGATTTGGAAGTTGTTCAGCTCGATTTCATAAGTGTTAGGCTTGTTGAAAAGGGTGTCCAATTTGGCGAGAGAATGGTATGTTGTGGAGTCGATTTGAATGGATATTTGGCTCAAACAGTGACTTACGGTGGCCAGCTAATGGCCTCATTTCCGACGGTTTTATTCTTACCAAACATACCAAACAAGTCCAGCATCAACTCACCCCAGAAGCCTTGTTTGTCATTGGCAGGACCCGAGCTAAGAGACTCAGGATGTACGCGACAGCCGGCGCCCTCTGCGACTGCGCTACCACGCACCTTCTGCCTTGTGTCATATTCCGAAAGCACTGAACTGGAACAGGAGTAGAACTCTATCAATTGTATCCGTGGGTCGTTGTTTGGGAAGAATACATATCTATACAAATGGGATCTTCACCCCCATTATCTAAGCAATTGAATGCAAGGATCAGCCTTAAGAACTTCTACATGTTGCGTTCGTGAAAGATTGTAGTCGAATGTTTTATGAAGGCGATAGCTGAACTAGCCTATGGAACGATCTCTTACCGCGCGTTCGTAATCGGAACTGTCCACCTTGCTCGGATTCGTTCCACTTCCCTGCCCCGTCCGGTTTGCTAGTCCAGACCAATAGTTCAATGGCACCAATCTCACGGAGCAAGCCTTTCTCTCCAGTAGGCAAATCAGCTGATCTTTTCAAGATAAAATAAATCAATTGTGGACTGGGTGAATAAGGGAGCCCAGCCAAAACGAGGGTTCTGTCGAATTCGTGGCTTATTCCAGATGAGATCCGCACCGGCACCTATCGTTCGCTGTTCCACCCTGAGCAGCTTATCACCGGCAAGGAAGACGCCGCCAACAACTATGCACGTGGACACTACACCATCGGAAAGGTACGTGTTGGACGGCATCACCTCCGACGGAGGTTCGACTTAGGAAGCGGTGGGTGTGAAACGACCCTAGCGGTTCTCAACGAGACCTATATGGCCTTGTAAGGCATCTAACATCGTCCATAGGGGAGAAGTACGCTCTTGCCGGGGAGCCCTGGGCGGTCCAAAAATGACATTGCCGCATAGTAACTAATGGATTAGAGGTCGGGGGAACGTATACTCCCAAATATGTCTAGTTCTGTCCATTTTCACTTTAAACCGAATTCGTGTAAGCTTTTCAATTTTAACCTAAATTTGAGCCAAAACTTCTTTCGCACGCGGGTTAACTCGGTGTTTTTTGGACCACCGTTCCTTGTCAGATGCCTTACAATACCATTAGGTCTTGCTGAGAGCCGTTGGGTAAATTCACAGACGTCAAACCAAGGCGCGGCTGCCCTGTAAGCCGCTTGTGTGCTAAACGAAACTGATCCGTAAAACGAATGGCAAACAATTTCAGGAAATCATCGATCTCACACTGGATCGCATCCGTCGCCTAGCCGACAACTGCACCGGTCTCCAGGTTGGTTATTCGTGCTCGATCAGTTGCACAATCCTTACGAAGAGCAACGTTCAGTGGAGGATGTATTGGGTTTAAGTTGTCTTGAACGAAAAAAAATATTCAAAAAATATAGACGTGTGGCAGTGCAGTCGGAAGGGACGCCGGCTGTTGCGTGCACCTGGATCCAGGTTCTTGGTTTGGTTTTCCCTCCCAGCCAACCAAGTCTTTCTTAACTTCAGGTCTATGAATTGGTCCCAGGCACGTCTAGAAACTATAAAATACTGGCTTATCCATCGATTGGATGGGCGAAAGTTATTGTGTGGGCCAAATACGCATTTGAATTGCCTACACGACCTTCCGTAGACGTAGAATGCATGGCGCATCCAATTAGGGTTGGATAACGCCGTACTTCATGCTTAATTTTTATCCAGGCGCGCAGTCCGATGGATTGGCTTTACCTACAAAAAATGGAAGCGGCTCCTAAAGAAAAGAATCACCCTTGTTCTGGAGGGTTTTGTGGGACATGAACTACATAGGCGCCAACGGCAAACGACGATCATCAAAGGGCAACGCATCGGCTCCACTCATGTCAGTCAAAAAGAGTTCCCTCGGGGCCCCAGCAAAAGCCGACGGACGTTCGTTCCGGAGCGATAAGAGTGGAATAACAGATACTAAAGCTCTGAAGCCTCCTGAATATGAGGCTCTACTGTACAAGCTGAGAAGTCCTCCTGTCTGAGGTTTGGGGTGGTAGGACCCTTAGGTGAGAGTAAAATTCGTGTTGAATGTCATCCGACGTCCGCTTGAAACGATCTTCTGGAGTTCAACGGAAGGCTACAGAATTGTCTAACTGTGAGAAGAGGGGAGTTATTCCTCGGACAAACGGTTGTCGTCTTGGCGTAACTCCAAGCAGACACTTGAAGGGATTGCTTATTCTATCGATCTTTAATGCTGAAAATTGCTCGAATACTACACTACCGGTGCGTGTAGCGCAATCGGAGGAGGCGCGACCGTCGCGTGCACCCGATACCAGCTTTCTGGTCCGGATTTCCCGCCAGGGCCAATCAAGCCTTCCATCCCTCCGGGGTCGGAGAACTGGTACCAGATGTGTCTGGGAAGGTTGAAGCGCTGACTTGTTCATCGGCTGGCCACCGCAAGTCAGTGTATGGCCAAATACGCATTCATGTCGCCTCCACGACATCGCGTAGAAGTAGAATGCGTGGCGAATCCCAAAAGGATTGAGTAACGCAGTCTTTTATCCTTTTTTATCTTTTACTGTACTAGACTTGAGAACACTTGACTTGAAGACTACAACATGGAATGAGCCTTGAAAGTTTATTTTTATTCCATATTAGACATTGTTACTTGGTCGTCACTACGTTTTCCTCCTTCATCTGGTATCTAAGGCGCACTCCAGATGCAGCAATAAATAAATAAATGAATATTAACGAATTCAAGCATATTCGAATGAAACGGCGAAGATGGACTCCACCTCGAATGCGCATTCTTGTTCCTAAATTTTAGTAACATTGAAATAATTTAATGATAATTTTTTAAATACATAATAATCAGGCTGTGGGAAGGCCTAGAAAGTAAATTTGCAGTGAAGCTACGTTTCATGAGAAATTAAATAGAAAAATACAAAATAATAAAACACTGGGTGCAAGTCTGAAGCGGGGCTCCGACTTACATCCTTACTGGTAGTTTTACCATAGTAGCAGCAGAAACTTCGATTTAAAACTTTTTAAAGTAAATTTCTTGCATTTTATAGAGGAAAATGAGGGTAAGTGGGTGAACTTGCCGCTATATACGTTACTTAAGATTGAAGATTGTGTAAGATAACTTTCGAAATGTGAACGAAATTGTGATAGTTTGCGAAGAAAAAAGAGGAAAAGTTCAAACACTAAAAATTAAAACGATTAACACATTGACGACAATATGAGCCACCGGTGGCTCATTACTTTAAAAAAAATTTTGTACTGCTGCCGTCGGTTTTTTATAAATGTTTTCTATTCTCTAATTACTCGTGATAGGAGAATGTCCAACAGGAATAAGCAAGAAAATTGTCTTTGCTTTCATTAGATATATCGAATTAAAAAATTTTACTAAAAAGAAGACCAATTTTACAATCAAATCAATTCAAGTCAGTGTTTTCAGCTAAATTTTGCCCAAAGAGGTCATCAGGCGTGCTAATCACGAATCTGTCACCCTTTTCCGAAATTTGGGTCGATTACGGTAGGTTACTTACTGTAGGTACAGGTGAGTAAGGCTGTCGGAGTCAGGTTCACCGATTTTGCCCAAACTTCGCCTATGGGGATTATTTGGGATGCCGACCAGGAATCCGACATTCGTTTTTGGTATTACGGTGGATTAGGGTAGGTTACGGTAGGTACAGGTGACTAAGGCTGTCGGCAATTACCCGTGCCTACCGTAACTTACCGTACTTCACCGTAATGCCAAAACGGGTGTCGGATTCGTGATCAGCACCGCAAATAACCCCCATGGGCGACATTTGGGGGAAAATGGTCATGATGATCTCGGCAGCCTGAGTCAGCCGTATCTACGCAACCTATCGTAATCGCCGAAATTTCATAAACGGATATCAGATTCGTGATCAGCACCCTAAATAACCATTTTGGTCAAAGTTTGATAGAAAAAAAGCACGCAAAACAAAAAGTGGTCCACGAGGAACACCATGAGCCACCGGCGGCTCATATCGCACGCGTAGAAACGCTCGCATATCCCGTGGCTTTCTGCCGCAAAACGCGATTGTCGTCAATGTGTGAAGAAAATTTTTTACTGATAATTAACTAGAAGAGATTTCCGCGCAACTGGTGAGCCACGAATTTCTCTTCTTTATAAAATGCTCGTCTTAATTTGAAAGGAGTGTTGTGTAATTTTGACTTTATGTTTGTCTCTGGTCACACCAAATACACTTTTTCCGCACCTGATCTGCGACACTGCTGGCTTTCCAACAAGCGATCGTTCGGTACACCAATTCCCGTGTCCTAGATGGATGTTTTTCCCTAAGAACTACTCTACACACCCTTCTTTTTTCTCCCATTTAACACCTGGGTCGTGATATTTCAAGGATAATGGGTTCGACATGTGCTTGACGACGGCGCCAACGACACGGCGAATGAGCATCGTCGGGCGCCAACAAATGCATGGAGATGAGATCTTTGAGATCGGGCAATTTTTTGGGAGGTACTGCCCTTGATTTCTAGTGGAGATGGAAGGAGAAGAAGCGGAATTAGGAGCGAAAATACCTCCACGATTTCCGGGAGCTGGGTGCAGGGCACAATCTCGCAATTTGTTTAGGACACTTACTGCATTTTTGCTTTTGGGAGCTGATAGGAAGTTGCCCAAAACTAGGGCTACCAAAAGATTTAACCAAAACTTTGCGGGATACTGTACTATTATATGGATACTGTTCTGCGAAAAGTGTGGACTTTGGACTAGAAGTTTGGTAGCACAGTCGAAGAAGGCACTGATTACCCGATGCCAGGTTCTTGGTTCGAGTTTCTCGCCTAGGCCAACCAAGCCTCCCATCCCTCCGGGGTCGGTGAATTGGCGCCACACGTTTCTGGAAAGGATTAAGCTCTGGTTTTTCCATCGGCAGACCAGCCTTAACAGACTTCCTCGATAACGGGTAGAAATTGGTAGGGCATCCAGTTAGAACGGATTCATCAACGTAGTTCTTTATCCTTTTATTATTTTATATGGTGAGATATCCTTCTCACCAGTAGCAGCTACCCCATTTAATCCATCGGTTTTCAGGGTTTCCTTGTGTTCCACTCGTTCGGCGGAGGTACCGGCTCGGGATTCACTTCTCTTCTTATGGAGAGACTCTCGGTCGACTACGGAAAGAAGGCCAAGCTCGAGTTTTCCGTCTATCCGGCTCCACAGGTATAGTTGAACGTCTTCCTTTGGACGACCATTAAGTCCTAAGGAGGAGGGATTTGTGATATACGTGTTACAATATCCTTCAGTGCCGTTTTAAAGCTTAGCACCAAGAACATGGCCAGAAGAAATTCAAGACGTCTCCGCTTTGCGAAGATCTTGAAGTATATGACCTGGTACCCGGAAAAACGAACAGCCTTAGTTTAGTGACGGAAGTGTTGATCATCGTTTCTAAAGAAGACTTTAAATGTTTTTTGATGGTAGTAGACTGCTTGAAGCTGTCTACCATGATTGGTACTCTAGGCTTAGTCCAGAATACATTTCAGCGTTATCGCCTTTCTCAGAGCCTGAATAGAGTCATTAGGACACTAGAAACTACTCGTTTAGCCAGAAGAGGCAAGTGTCCAACCTTTTAAAGTTTAACAAACGCACTATGAAACAGTCGTCTATGTACCTACAGCAGCTGGCTGGCATCCATTCTAATAAAATGGGCATCTCCATTTTGGACATTTTGGACATAACGACTAAAGAGGAAGTAAAGCCACCCTTGCCTGCTTATTGCTTCGCTGACCACCTGAATACATAAGTTACAGTTTAGGTCCTCGTTTAACAGCGTCATATCGGCGCATGTAGCGCAGTCAAATGAGGTGTCGTCTGTCGCTTGCACCCGATACCATTCTGTTGGTTCGGATTTCCCGCCAAGCCGTCCTGGCAGCTGTGAATTGTTACCAGACTTGCCTGGGAAGGGTAAAGTACTGACTTGTTCATCGGCTGGCAACCGAAAGTCGTTGTAGGCCAGATACTCATTCAAATCGCCTCCACGACGTTCCGTAGATGTAGAATGCGTGGCGCATCCCGAAAGGGATTAAGTAAAATAAAATAAAAAATAAATGAGCAAAGACAAATGAATATTTCTCCATCGACTGACGTTTTGGAGTACCTGAAGGAGCGTATTGAGATTAGGTAGGTAAGCCGCGGCGAATTTGAATACTAAGCGTCTACTATAGACTCTGTAGAACCTGCAACCATTTAAATAGTATTCGTAAAGTTTTATTGCCGAAGTATAGTTGAGGACAAGATTTGCAGAGATAGAAGGGCAAATTTAGGAAAGCGGGAAATGAGTACTGTTGTTTGGGCGTCGGGCTCAGACTGTGCAAAGAGAGGAGGATCTATTTTATTTTTATTTTATCTATCCTATGCAGTCGGGAAGGAGCAACTGTAAAATGCCAATTTCTTAGGTAGGCCATACCATACCACACAACCATATCCACTGAGTTTAACCCATTGACGACCGCGCGGGCCATTTTCGACCCGCAGTTTTTCTGTCGCGTGGGACCGCGCGGGCCGATTTTGGCCCGCGGTTATAAAACTGTTCGGTACGGCCTATTTCTCGCTTCTTCCGTAGTTTACGAGTAATCATTAGATATTTTGGATCCTCACAATGCTACTGTGCTGTGGTCCGGCAGTTATTTACTTCTAAGCACTGATAAAATCAAATAATAAGTACCACACACTATTCAAGCTGCACAAAGATCGGCACTATTCACGAACAGCTACTCACATATTATAAAAATGGTCACGCAGAAAAATTTCTAGTCACCTTTCTGGTAAAAATTTTGAAAACAATCTAGACAAAAGTATGTCAAACACCTGCTACATCATAAGGTCACCTTATTTGCACGATTCGCGGCAAACGTGCGTCCTGTTTCTTGGAAGACCTTCTTAAAGAAGCAAATTCGTCTTCTATGTTTTGCTTCAAATCTGTTCCGGCCTTCTCCAATATGAGAGGGAGCTTTTGGAGAGGGAGCTTCATTCGGAATATCGTGAATTAGTGTTTTCACGAGATTGCTGCGTCTGTGCGGTTCCAAGCGCGGTCCCACGCGGCAGACACGCGATTTTCCGCGCGGTCGTCAATGGGTTAAATCAAAATCGTCACATCACGTGACAGCACTTGAATCTTTCGTAGAAATTCAAAAGAGGGAATGGAGACGCAAATCACTATATGCCCCCTCCTATTGGGATAGATCCGGAAAGGAATTTCAGGGTGTGGCCAGTTTTGAAACAGGTGTGGTAGATGGACCAATTCTGGAGTTATTTAATTGCGCACGGGATCACTTCCCTACAAGGACCGATAGAACCTTATGCTTAGATTTTCAAGGTATACAGAAAAATTTTAGCGGGAACTCTGCGACTTTTTGTCTCATTCCAGCAATGTACGACGTGTTCAGGTGTCGACGGCCGTTGTCGAGCCGTACAATTCGATCCTGACCACCCACACCACGCTGGAGCATTCGGATTGCTCGTTCATGGTCGACAACGAGGCCATCTATGACATTTGCCGACGAAATCTCGACATCGAACGGCCGAGCTACACCAACCTGAACCGGCTCATCGGTCGGTTCGGTTCTGTTTTTGTATATGGAGAAAAGGACAACGAGAGATAACGAATTGTTCGAGCAAACCCCTATTTCACTTGAACTAAAATGTTCTTAAGGCAGAAAAAATTGATCACAGTTGATTTTTTCGGAAAGATTTCTTAAAAATTGGAAAAAAGGAGCAAGTTCTTCGGTCAGACTTTAGTGATTTTCAGATCAACATGTTCGTACTTTTATTTACTTGAATTAAGTTTTCAGATTTCATAACTGAACTAAACTAATTTCATGAGAAAACCCCTACTTCGCATGAACTAAAATATTCTTAAGACAGAAAAATTGATCACAACTGATTTTTTTTGAGAAGATTTCTTAAAAATCGGAAAAAATGAGCAAGTTATTCGATCAGACTTCAATGATTTTCAATTCAACGTATTTTTACTTTATTTTATTTATCCGAACTCAATCTTCAGATTTCATAAAGGAACTATTACATTACGCGCTTCACATTCAAAAAAAGAGGAAATGCACAAGGGCATTGAGGGCAGTTGTTTGTAAATCCTAAATTTGACGTGCAGCGATTGTATATTCCTTAAATCGTTTCCATTGATTAGGACACTAGATGACACTAAAAGGGAAAAAGTAATCTTTCTAATAAATTATGAGACCATTATTGTGAAAATGCGAAAAAATAATGGTGTTGCCTACCTTTAAGTAAGACATATGCCATTTCTACGTCAATTTTCAAATGAAATGAGGCACTTTTCACGTTAAATTGAATACTGTTCTAAACAAAATTGATGGTACTGAAGTCAAAGCGAACGTCTGCCAAGTCGAAACGAGCTTCCTACAGGTTAAACCACAAGGTTCTCCAAGGTACATAGAGTATTTTTTAATTGAAGGAAATTTGGTATAACTTTCTTTGACTTTTTTGACAAGCTCGTAGCGATTCTTATTTGATTGGTGGTGTGAACGCTGCTTACATGAAGCATCAATGTGAAGATATGCATGTTCTTTATAACTGTTTTTGTTGCATTGTTTACAAGGGTGGAACTCCATCGAAGCAGACATTTTGCTATGAATCGAATAAAAACCGCGACGTATTGGACAAGGGCATGGCGCAATCTACAAGTTTTTCTTCAAGTTTTAAACCATTATTTGGAAGTTCGTTTAGAAGAGTTGTTTAGAAGAGTTTGGAAGTTCGTTTAGAAGAGACAGCTCACAACCTCGATACCAGCCACTTGAGGCTTAAAGAAACTGATTTGAATCGTTTAGAAGAGTGTCCAGTTTGACGTCAAAATGGTATATTAACCCAAGCGCCCTTTTTTCGTCGTTCATCATTTTAATGTTCTCCGTTTTTGTTTAAATTCACCTGAATTTCGGGGACCATTGTTAGCTATTGCAGGGATTGCTCTTTAGGGCGATAGATAATTTAATTTTTTAACTTCTTAAGTGTTTTTTAGTAGTGGAGGCATTTACCCTCAACTGACATAAACAAACAACAGCTAAGGAACAGAACATGCTGAAGCAGAAACAACAATGACGAACGAATGAGGAAAAAATCAAAAAATTCTGGTATTAAACTGTGAGAAGTTAGTTGAAAACAAATAAAGTGGTAAAAAAATTGTGAAAATATGTAGAAGTAAAAACCACAGAATAAGATTGACTGAATATGTTCGAATATCTAGGGAGATAATAGCTCCGCGATATTATAGGCCAAATTGTCTCGTCGATCACGGCCTCGCTTCGTTTCGATGGAGCCTTGAACGTCGATCTAACAGAGTTCCAGGTCAGTTTAGCCTGGCAGTTTTGGGATTTTCCCATCTCTGATGAATCTACTTATTTAGATTTGTTTATAGTTTTGCGCGTCCTATTCAGGCTATTTTTATCCAATTATTTTTCAGACGAATCTTGTGCCGTACCCACGCATCCACTTCCCGCTAGCTACATTTTCGCCAGTAATCTCAGCTGAAAAGGCTTATCATGAGCAGCTATCTGTCGCCGAAATCACTAACATGTAAGTCGCGCCTTACTACGGTTATACTAAAAGGGATAGAAATGTGAAGGAAAAATAGCATGAGTTACGGTACGGTAACTTAGTAAAGGAAAGAACGGTAATAACATATGAAATAGTTGATGGCAGTGGTATTTAAAATATTCAATTTTCACGTCGAATTAGCCATTTTCAAGCCAAATTGGTCATTTTTTAAATCAAACTTAACACTTTTTAAATCTAGTTCGGCTTTTTTCATATCAAATACAACGCCGTTCTAGGCAAGCCTGATGCTTTTGTAATCAAATATAACAACTTACAAGTCAATATGACCGATTTTCACATCAAAACTCTCTACTCTTCGAGGCGTTAGAAGTATATTTTTGTTTAAGGAAATTTAGTATAACTTTGCTTAAAATCTCTTAAAATTCGCCTGCTCCAGCTGGTGGACATACTGTTTGAAATGCTATAAAAATTTTATTTTCGGAAGAAAAATAATAAATTAAGATTTTTAAGGCCCACAAAGGCGTCAATCATTTATTGTATTAAAAGAAAAGATCGCGCCATGCAGTCGACAAGAGTTTTGCATTTTCCATTTGATTGGTAGTGTAAATGCTGCTTACTGAAACAGCGATATGAGAATGTGTTTTTGCGACTGTACCTGTTCTATAGCTTACATATGTGCTGCTACACGCAAACAAATTTTGTTATTGATCATATGAAAATCGCGACTTTCTGGGTGATACTCAACATGATTGCTACCCTCCCGCTCTTTACCACATTTAATTTTTTACGTTCCCCGAGCAAACCGAAATTTCATAAAATAAAATATATTTTTATTTTACAAAATTTTGGTTATAAAAATTTTATAAAATTTCAAACAGCGTGTTCACCAGTTGGGAAACTGAATTGGAACATGTAAAATGGAGCCGTTCTAAATTTTCCTTGAATAAAAAATTGCTGTGGAAAATTAATGTGGAAAAAGGTAGTTTTAGTTCGTACATTCTAAATTCTTGTATTTTTATTTTGCTCGGAGAACCACTAGAGTAATTTGGAAGAAGCTCGTGTTAATTTCGAGGATGTTCAGTTTGATTTTCTGGGAATAAAACTTGCTGGGAAGAGGGTCCGATTTGGTTTGAAAAGTGTCCCTTTTGACATAAACAAGGCTATAGGACTACAGATTTCCAAAAAATGTGAATCTGACAATTTTTAGCACGTTCGTTTAAGCCTGGAGCGGCTGATATAGAGGCTGTATGTTGTTACAGGATGTCTTGTTACGATCAAAACTCCTGACAACATATGGCCCTATATCAGCCGCTCAAGGCTTAAGCAAATGTGTTCGAACATTGTTACTAGTAAGGTCTTCAGCTTAGCCGGCTCCGTGCTGGCATCAGCGACCGGCCTATCTCGATATGACGAGTGGGTGCTGACAGGCCTCAGGATATTGCGGATGATACGTGCGGCCAAACAGCGCCGGTGGTGTAAGGCGTAGCATTGCTGCCCGGAAAGCAAAAGGTGCGGGTTCGAGTCCCGGCTGGCGCAAGAGTCTTGATCGCAACAAAACATCCTGTAACAACGGTTTTGTTGTGAAGCGGTGTGCCTCAGCGCCACCGAGTGGATGGTGTTCGAGCCGTTGCCCAGGCTAGTCACTATCTCAATTTCTAATGGAGCTCCTGATTGGAACTGAACTAGTCCGAGGAGGAAAGGGAACTGTCTTGCTCTGGACCTCCCTTCCCCTATCAAACCTGCAGGGCACCCTTGACAAACGATTAACATCATATCCTCCCTTCCATATAAAAATGTTGTAAATTCATCAAATGTAGAAAAGACAGCTGAGCCAATAGGAAGAGAATGCGTTTTGGCTGTAACTGAATGTCCTGCTTTAGGTGCTTCGAACCACATAACCAGATGGTGAAGTGTGATCCGCGACACGGCAAGTACATGGCCGTGTGCCTTCTGTTCCGCGGTGACGTCGTGCCGAAGGACGTCAACGCCGCCATCGCCACCATCAAAACTAAGAGATCCATTCAGTTCGTCGACTGGTGCCCCACCGGATTCAAGGTGAGAGTCGTGGCTCCTGGTAGATTCAGAAAAAAAATGAAATCTAAAACATTTCTGTTTTCCTGGAGAAAATAGAGCTTATAATATTTCATAAAAGCTACTCTCTGATCTAGCCTGCGAGAGGACAGTTTTGCCATTCCATAGCTGGGACTGAAGACCTGTTGACATCTGTTCTCAGTTTTCGGTCAATGTCGCGAATGTGGGCAGCATTGGGAGGCTGAAAGTACAGTCGCTTCCATGATTGACTGGCGTGTGTTCCGTCGGTGCACGATTATGATTGGGTGATGGGCACCCACCTCCCAGTGCTGTCCACTTTCTCGACATGGACCCTTTTTTTAACGGTGCCTCCCCTCGACAGGGTTAGGCTCTAAAGTTTTGGGAACAAGTTTAGCACGGCAGTAAAGTTCAACCAACTCGAAGTAGGTTGAAGTCTTACCTGTTATCAGCGAAATTATGTTGTAGTGACCAGGTGTAGCGATGGATTGAGGAGCATCCTAGGTCGGAAAATGGAAACTCTAGCTCGAGTTCTGCCTGGTGTTAAATTTAGACTCAACGACATTTTTCACTGTAGACAGCAAAATAGGTCTAGTTTACTAGAAATTCTATCAGAGAGTCCTAATCTTTGATGTGAATTCGCAGAAATAACGGGAGACCTTGACGTCGTTTTTTGGATAATTTCCAGCACCTAATATTGTCGAAACATGGAGATCTTTGAAATCCGGAGAAAAAATATTTGTAAAATTCTACTTCGATGGATTCTGCTACCTTCTTTTTACACTTCTTGAAAAAAGACCCGTATTGGGTTGAAATCCAGTCAACTAAGAAGTCCGATAATCTTAGGTTTTGAAGATTTCCTACAAAACATTGCGCAGGATATCTCCTGAAAAATAGGTGCAGAAATAAGGAATCCTGTGGTATCGTTTAGGCAGGGAATTAGTGATGGAAAGCAGCGGACATTCTAATCTGGTCGAAAAAACCCTGGTTCAAGACTTGGTTGGCGCGAAGGTTGAGTATGCTTACATCATCAAACTTTTTCATTGTTCAGAGGAAAGGGGATCTATTTAGTAACAAATCAATTGAAGAGCGTAAAGTTTAGAATGGATTCGAAATAATATTGGGGGATATTGTGCCTTGGGTTTTAAAGATTTCCCACAAAACAGTAGGGGCGCAGTAGGAGGAGGCGCCGGCTGTCGCCTGCACCCGATACCAGGCTCTTGGTTCGGATTTCCCGCGCAGGCCAACCAAGCCTTCCATATCTCTGTGGTCGGTGAATTGGTACCAGAGGGTCATTGTATGGCCAAATACGCATTCAGCTCGCTTCCGCGACATACCTTAGAAGTAGAATGCGTGGCGCATCCCAAATGGGATTGAATAACGCTGTCCTTTAGCCTTATCTTTTACTATACTTTTTTTGAGAAATATTCGAAAGATTGTCGAATTTTTTAAAAATTTCTGAAGTCCTTATCTCTGGAAAATTCTCCATCAAATTAGCCATGCAGCCTATGACGACAAAGTCGCGTTGATCAGTGAACAAGTCCGACTCAACAGCCATGATTCAGGTCGGAATCAACTACCAACCGCCGACGGTGGTGCCGGGTGGCGACCTGGCCAAGGTGCCGCGAGCTGTCTGCATGCTGTCGAACACCACCGCCATCGCCGAGGCTTGGGCGAGACTCGACCACAAGTTCGATCTCATGTACGCCAAGCGAGCGTTCGTGCATTGGTGAGAGCGGAGAATTTCTGGATTTGTTTTCGAAAAAACCCCTAGTATGAAAAATCGTTTGCACTCGGTATCTTCTGCGTCTTCTCAAGTTTACCTTTTACGGTAGTCTACCGAAGCATATTGCTGGAGAGTATCTTTAATGTGATTTAGGTACGTCGGCGAAGGCATGGAGGAAGGAGAGTTTTCAGAAGCACGTGAAGATCTAGCTGCCCTCGAGAAAGACTACGAAGAGGTTTGCCGTCACTGTATACAGATTTTGCGCGTCCGAAAGGGGCTTTCTTCTGCAAAAATTAGAACAAAATTCCTTCAGGCTTCCACTTCAGCTTCAGTCTTCATAGTAGTAGTCCGTTTAGCAAATAGAATTCCATGGTTTCCAAGAAACTGGTCTACTATCAGGATTCCGAGAATTTAGTCAAGTGCATGAAAATGTTTCTGAATTCAGGTCGGCGTCGATTCGCTGGAAGACAACGGCGAAGAAGGCGACGAATACTAAGACCTCGTCGCTCTTGTAAGGACTCCAGGACGCCACAGTCACGCTCCACTCTCTTCGGATCCCCCGACGAATCTCCTGTCACTGTCTGGTTCCAAGTGTTGTACCCACGTCGTCCACACTATTCCGCTTTTCGCTGCCTCGCTTCGCTTTTCGTCTACACGTTACATGTTCCTATTTGACAACGATCGATAAACATTTGTTGGCTTAAATGGCTTACAACTGTCAGCGGGCTGACATTGGCAACTAAATCGGGGAGCATTGACGTCTGAGCGCCAGTCGATACTGAACAAATTACGGGTCGCGAAAATAGCGGAAAATACCCAGACGTCTTCTACGTGCTTGGAAACTTTAGCCCTGGGGTAGTCGAGGTCGCTGAGCACGAATCTGAAGTTCGTTTTTGAAGTATCGATCACCGTCAATCAATTCTGATCAAATTACGGGGCGAGGAAATAGCGGAAATTACCCAGACGTCTTCTACGTACCAGGGGATTCAGAAGACGTGCATAATGCGTCGCATGACGTGACTGGGACTCAGTAGACGTGCCAAAGACGTCGCTCAACGTGTTTGGGGATTTAGGTATACCTGTCGAAGACGTCGTCCAATGTGCCTGGGGATTCAGAAGGCGTGCCGAAGACGTTGTCCGCTAAGGGTGGAACATTGAGGGGGACCAGTACCAGTAATGGGGGACCGTTTCACTAAGGGAGAACCAGCAGTGAGGAACCAATAGATCGCCCTGTCATACTTATATACTCTACGTACTGCGAGCCTTTTGTACTCCTAGGTAGGGAAGAAAGCTGTACCAGTAGAGCAGCTAGCGTGATGTGATTGTCCTTAGCTTAGTTCAACATCGCGCACGAGTGCAAGGCACTCCGATATGCGTGACGGAGCACTAGTTTACCAACATATGGCTTCCCTTAAGCGTTCCAAAACTTCCGTTGGAATTGTCGTTTTTCACTTCAGAAGAGAAACCCCCGTACAATTCATTTGAAGGAAATTGAACCTCGAGCATATCAAAAGTCTTTTGCCGAAGTATTTTGACTGTATCGAAATTAAAGGTCCTTTTTGGATAACGGGTTGAAAATGACGGGCACTGAACGAGAGCCTTCTGCGAAAACTTTCAGGGGTATCCCTTCTGCAGAACCTGTAAGATATAAGAGGGGTCCCTTCTGTTTTAAGAACAACTGATTCGAAAAGTCCTCAACTAGCACATATTCTTACATCTTGAAACCCACAATGTGATCTCCAACGACCAGCATGGCTTTATAAAGGGTCGATCCGCTCTGCTTACACCACTCAATAATGACTGGTCGAAGGTGGTCGAAGAGAAGAAAACACTGATGCTGTGTATTTTCACTTTTCAAAGGCTTCTGATAAGGTACCTGCGGAGAAATCAATGATGAAAATGAAAGCAGTGGGAATTTATTCCTTGATCATTGATTGGATTCGGCAGTTTTTGTTAGGAAGAACGTATCAGGTAAAGATGAGGGGTCAATACTCTTCAGTTAGCAATTGAATTTATCAGTTGTTGGGCAGTAAAATGGGAACTACCAATCGCGTCTGAAAAGACTCACTTTCAGACCACTAGATCTAGAAGCTATACTATGGCACCCTCATAGAGGATCAAAGGCAAGGCTTTAAATGAAGTCCAAAAAAAACTCGTGATTTAGGTTTCCTTACCACAAATCTCCAATCATTGCAGGATCTTGTCGCATAAAGCCAACTACAATCTTTTCAGAGTTCTGTAATAAAACCTTCCAGAGGTTTACGTAAGAGCTTACAAAGTCAATTTTTGTCCAGTTGTGGAATTCAGGAATAACTGTACAAAATCCTATGAAAAAGAGGGACATCGACCTATTAGAGAGCGCACAAAACAATTTCGCTAGAAAACTTACGATGAGGTATTTCTCGGTGAATTATAGTCTGACACCGCGTGGTCAGAAACGTTCTCTTCGCTTTGGTCTTCCTTCACTGGAAAATAGGAGGAAAATCTAAGATCATGTCATGATGTACAAAACACTCTCTTGTAAGGTGTCCGTCGACCCAATTATCTTTTTCTGGGGTGTACTGATAAGTACCGTTAGAGGAAAGCTGAAGCTTCGAGTTCCGTTGCTAAATCACGAATAAGATCTGACTTTCAGACCTACAGGATTCTCAAAGAATTCAGTTTGTTGCTTGGGAAGTATGATGACCTGGAAAAGCTGTCTGTGCAAACCTGTAAACGTCCTATTGCTGGTTGGACCCCCAGAATATGATATAGCAATTCTCTGTTGACGGTTGCGTAATCGTCATTACTATTACTAATTGTATACAGAAATTTGTTTGTTTGTCCTTTGTACTGCTTTTTTTCGCTTACGCAAGACTATGATCTATGCCTTGAAGTAATTAAATAAACATATAAATTAAAAACTACAAAACTGAGTGGGATAGTACACCAATTACCGAATTTTATTCAAAAATAAGCAATTTTGCTAATCATACGGTGGGGACCGATTCCTGCGACTAGAATCAGAGATTGAAAATGAGCATGGAGGCAGTAAGCGAAGAACACCTGAAGTGGTGAGTTTTTTATGCCGGACAATTCATAATACATAGTTCGCTCTGGGTCAAAACGATGAAGATCTAAGAAACCATTGTGTGTTAGCGAAATAAATCTGTGCAAGCCTAATAAAGAACGGCTCTTAGAAAATCCACAGCGGTCACCGTTGTTTTGTGCCAGTTCTGCCAGCCCTTCAGTAACGCACTTCTTGAATTTCCACGCCTAAACATCGCCACAAATGAGCGAGTTACTCACTGATTACGTTGTCGCTCAAAATTATTTTAAACTTTCTCTCCTAAGCTGCTTCTACAAACTAAGCAACATGGATTGTGGTAAACAAATTAGCGCAGAGTGACTAATGGTGGTACATGTCGCGAGAACGCACCATGGGGGTGCGGGAAAGCGTCTTTGCTCCTACCGTATACAAGGCGGCCGATCAGGTACCGGTTCACCCGCACAAACAGGGCACATGTTTGGGTGCCGCGATTACGGTAGGGGCATCGGTGCGTTTTCGCACCCCGGAGATGTGTCTTCGCGAGACGCACCATATTGGTTCTTCACAAGGTATTTTATATTAAAAAGCATCCAGGTCAGCGCCAATGTTCGAAGGACATGCACGAAGGAGGCGACCCTCTACGCCTGTAAGCGCAGGCGTTCTTCAGACACCTATTAGGTTCAACCGTTTATGTTCTTTTTTTGCCGGATAGGTGTTGTGAAGTAGAGTGCGGGACGCGTCTCAAAAAGGGATTGATTTCCACCGACATTTACCCTGTATGGTGTTGAGCCTGAACTGCCTTGTTAAGATACCTCCGTCTCTTAGAAAAAAGAAATGTTTGAAGAAAAAATACACTGTTTTCATCTTCATCGCCTGACGTAGTCAAGAGCATTACATAGGAGCAGCGTAGTTCAACTTTGTCGGGAAGGTAAAGAATGCTACACACCGGATTTGATGCGTGGAAGAGTACCTTGTTAAGACACCTCCGTCTCTTAGAAATGAACTCTGCAAGATTCCAGATTTGCTCCAAGAACATTGTGGTGAGATACATTGGGAGCGGTTCTTCAACATATTCAAAACTTTGGAACTTTGGCACAATGCGGAGGTTGTACGATGGTATGAGGATGCTAGATAGGATAAAGGATAAAGAACGTCGTTACTCAATCCCTTCTGGGATGCGCCAGCGCATTCTACTTCTACGGGATGTCGTGGAGGCGACTTGAATGCGTATTTGGCCATACAATGACTTGCGGTGGCCAGCCGATGAACAAGTCAGCGCTTTATCCTTCCCAGAAAAGTCTGGTACCAATTCACCGACTCCGGAGGGATGGAAGGTTTGGTTGGCCTGGGCGGGAGATCCGAACCAGGAACCTGGTATCGGGTGCACGCGACAGTCGCACCTCCTCCGACTGCGCTACACGCGTCCTTAGGATGCTAGATATTCGGTTAAAATTTATTGAAAAATGCCTTCCACGTGCTGTCGGCGTTCTCCTTTACTTGCTCTTTGCTAAAATGTAACATTTTCGACTGAGAATGTTAACCCTGTTTCCTAAAAGAAGCTTAACCATATGCTAATCTACTGTTAGCATCTTCTGAGAGACGACCAGGTCGTAATGTTGGCAAGCCAAAAATGTACTCCTTTTCCGGAAGTTCAACGTAGTCTGATCTATTCCAAACAGACAAAACGCAACGATTCAGCAACCAGACTTTTATTTACCTTTAATTAATAAAAAAAAACGGAAAGTGTGTGCTCTTCGGATTCAGGAAATAAAGAATATCGATTACAGTTAGAGCTATACTTTCCTCGCCAGACAATACTTCTTAGATTGATTTGATTATCCCTGGTAGCGGGCGTGTGTAGCGCAATCGGAGGAGGCGCGACTGTCGCGTGCACCCGATTCCAGGTTCCTGGTTCGGATTTCCCGCCCAGGCCAACCAAGCCTTCCATCCCTCCGGGGTCGGTGAATTGGTACCAGACTTGTCTGGGAAGGATAGAGCGCTGACTTGTTCATCGGCTGGCCACCGCAAGTCATTGTATGGCAAAATACGCATTCATGTCGCCTCCACGACATCCCGTAGAAGTAGAATGCGCTGGCGCGTCCCAGAAGGGATTGAGTAACGAAGTCTTTTATCCTTTATCCTTTATCCCTGGTAGCGCAGTTGGGCAAGGCGCCAGCTGTCGCGCTCTCCCAAAATCAAGGTTCGTGCTTCAGGATTCCCGCCCACACTAACCAAGACTTCTAGATTCCCGGTTTCAGTGGATTGGTACCAGACCTGTTTTTGCTTTGTTTTCTTAATTTATCCCTGACCAAGAACCTGGAATCAATGGCATGCGACAGGCGGCGCCTCCTCTAACTGCGCTGTTACGCATCTAATGATTACTAACCTTTTACTATTCATTTTCACATATATTTATTTTATATTTGTTTTCATTATTTTATTTGTTCAAATAGTATATTATATTAAATTGTATTTTACAAACATAAAAAATATATGTGATCAAATAAATAAATAAAAATATAATATCCAATATACAATATAAATATGTCTCCGAATTTAGATAGATCATACAAGTGCGGTTGGTCTGATTTCAGTTCCTGTGGAAGCATCATAAAGAGGTAGCGCAATGTAACAAGTGCTCGCCTAGGTACATATGACTGGAATTCGGCCGGACTCCTGGGTGCTATCCTTTCTTCATGTTGCTCGAGAGTGACTTCCGCATACTGGAACTCACACCATAGGTATACTGAATGCCAGCGGCTGCACTTTTATTGCCTATGTCATACATTTTTTATCAACCTTAGTTAAACACTTCGACATTACATTTTGTTTCGCCATACCGGCACTTTCTTTTTATTTCAATATTTTTCAAGCCTTTGCACTGGCTGTTCTGAAAGATCTGCAGAAATAATTTTGTTTAATCCAAATGCAGTTCATAGTTTCGTCCAAAACGCTCACAACAATTTGTTGGTGTTAGTTGTTTTAAAACCGATTACTGTTTTTTTATTGTCTCTTTTTCTGTGCTTTTAGTGGCGCACTCTGGGTGCAATAATGAATGAATTAATTAATTAATAATGGATAAAGGATAAAGAACGGCGTTACTCAAACCTTTTTGGGATGCGCCACGCATTCTACTTCTACGGGATGTCATTGAGGCGACTTTAATGCGTATTCAGCCATACAATCACTTGCGGTGGCCAGCCGATAAACAAGTCAGCGCTTTATCCTTCCCGGACACGTCTGATACCAATTCGCCGACCCCGGAGGGATGGAAGGCTTTGTTGGTCTGGGCGGGAAATCCGAACCAGGAACCCGGTATTGGGTGCACGCGACAGCCGGCGCCTCCTCCGACTGCGCTACACGTGCCCATTTTAAAAATATGTTTTCAAAAATTTATGCACTCAAGAATACTTTGTTCTTGTCTTTATAAATTTATTCATTTTATTTCACGGAAGTCACTGTATTAGCCGAATACGCAAATTGCCTCTACGACTTTACGCAGGAGTACAATGCGTGGCTCATCCCAGAAAGGTTTGATTAAAGCCATTCTTTATCCTTGATCCCTGCACATATGTATGTACATCTCAACAATGTGGCAGGAAAACAGTTCAGAGGCCGCGTCGAGAGGAAACACGTCACATATGCAAACTTTGTTCGGGGAACGTCTTACGAGAAAATTAAATAATACAATGAAACTCTGAATCTCATTATGGTCCACCTAAACTTAGGTGTCAGTGGCACATATGAGTTTATCGGAACAGCTGTGAAAATGTAGATTCCAAGGCGTTTCCTTTAGGAGACTCCGGCGACACCCATATTCTTTCTAGGAGATGATTCTCTCCCCTAGATGAAGGCATCTGTCGTGTTCTAGCGGATAAATTCCCACAGCTGCGTACACGGCCCCTGTTTGCCTACACAGCCGGATCAAGCATGGTCTCTTGTTGGACCGCAATAGCCATGTAGTGATGGGATGTGCCGTGATTCCATAATAAAATTCGTACAACGCGAACGCGCTCGTTCGTCCAACTGTTATTTTCACGATTGTATTTATTTAGACAGCCCTGATGCGTCAACGTTGTTCCATTAGACAAGTATTTGCATCTGCCTACACGACACGAGCAGGCTCATCCTGATGGATCTCCGCCCATGCCGACTTCTCCTGATGTAGCGTTTCTGTTATTCGTCTTCTGTTCTTTTGTTGTCTCGCTGAGCTCTTCTCGAACTTGTTAAACGGCTTTATTGGCCAACGTTTCGGCTGCGTCGCTTTCTCGAGCCTAAAAGGGTCAAATCAATTAGGAGTTAATCCACCAAGTATTAGTATGTCACGAAGAAATTACTCCAATACGAACGCAACTCACCACTGCTTTATTACCACTGGAAGACCGCCCTACTAATATTAGGGGGGGGGGAGGCAAAAGTAATGAGACAAATTGAAAATAATTCTTTATCTCTTTATAACTCGATCAACTGCTCGATATGTTGTCAAGGACTGCTTGGGTTCTTGTGTTTCTTCCAGGAAGTCCCGTAGGCCCAAGAAGTGGTGGTAGTCGCATGAGGAGATGTCCGGCGAATACGGTGGGTGAAGCGTAGCCCAGCTTGGCAAGCTTATCCGTGGTCATTCGTGGGGTGCGGCGTTGTCGAAGAGGAAGACCTTCTTGACGCGCTGCGACTGAATAAGTTCGAGTCGCAGGTCCATCTCTTCTATTTCGTTTACCATGGCCTTGGAGTCCATGGTCGTGCTTTTGGTAAACAATTTCCAGTATACCGGTCTATGGGCGCAGACATAAAAGCTCTGAAGGTGTTTCTCGCCGTGAACATCTCGCCGAACGAAGGTCGGTAACCTCACCCAGACTGGCTGCTTGCCAGGGTTAAGGTAGAAGACGTACTTCTTATCTTGCGTGAATATTGAGCCCAGCCTGCTCGGGGTTGGGAATTGGGGGAGATTTGCGCGACACAGGTCGACTCGTCGGGCTGGGGTTTCGGCATGAGACAGGCTGGGGTTTTTGGCATGCTTCTGGAAAGGGCGGAAGTGGTAACTTTTCAGATGAGCTTCAGTAAGTAGCATACAAACATACAAATACAACAAGTACAAATCCAGACTCCAGCCACGAGATATATGGACATGGCATGGGGTGTCTCATTACTTTTGCCCCCCGCCCCCCGCTAATATGCGATAACCATGTAGCAAGTGAAACACACTCGGTATAAAAGAGTATGCGTACTTCGAGGAGCATTGTGTCTCACAGCTCACGCAGTGGAATAAAGTGTAAAAAGTCACTGGTAATGGAAAGGCACTCGATCTTATTTTTGTGCAGTAGTATCGTGCATTTGATGTTAAAATCGGGTCCGTTGTGGGTCTCTTCGCGGTGTCTACTCTGCGGGCTCAACAAAAAACGGTTGCCAGCTAGATGCTCTCTGATGCGAACACCTGTTTTTCCGATGTACAGATCATTACAGGTTAAACACTGCATTTGGTATATCACTCCCCTTTGAGCGCAGTCTCCATTTCTTCCATAAGGACAAATCACGCAGCTTTCCGTATTACAAGTGCGGTCATAGAGACGCCATGATCGACTCTCAATGAACCTCGGCATTGTGAATTGCTGTTGTGCGTGTTGAGCTCTACACGAGGTTGGTAGACGGATTTATTTACTGGCCAACGTTTCGGCGAGATCGCCTTCTTCAGAGCCTGAAAGGGACCAAATCAATAAGAAGTTATCCCACCAAATGTCTACTCAACCCTACTAAGTTCAGTGCCACATTTAGTAGATGGGACCAATAGAGAGAGACTTCGAGTGCCGTACCTGACCGTAGTCCACCGAGGGACCAATGGAAGCAGCGCAGGACAGACGAGGGGTGTGGGACAGCAGCTACCCCAGTTCAAAATGCGAGTCTGAGGTAGGGCTTGAGTTCTCGCGTTATATATAGGCACTCCCCCTTCCGGTTGACCTTGGGGTCTCTGGAGTATATCCAGAATGCCTCAAGGGCTCTGCGCGCGGATGTTTGAACCTCGTGCCCCAGAATCTCCACCTTGACCTCAAAATCCTCCCCTTCATGGCAATGAAGCCTATGATAGCCTAGAGCAGTCGAGCCTCTGAGCTTTTCCTTTCATAGAGACGATTACGAACGAGCAGCTGCTTAATGTTGTCTCCTGGGATATTGATTATAACAACATCGTTGCTCAAATCTGCTCGCAACAAGCACTGACGGCTGCTGTGACCTGATCCGAAATGAAAGGCAATTGGAGACAGACTTTGTCCTCGGGAGAGTTTGTAACATGCCCATGTCGTGCTCGGTCAGATCGCCGTTGTCTTGACACGTACCCATTAAGACCAGTTATCTGGGAGGCCAGCATACATGATTCCTCTCGCTCCTCGCGTCCGTGCACATGCCTATTGGTGTTTTGTACATGTTACGGAGTACCGCACGTTCTACAGCCATAGGATGAGCGGATCTTGCATGGACGATGATATTTTTGGAGCTGTCTTTGCGGTACCAGTTCACTTTAAATTCGCCGTTTGACACCATAACTTGAGTATTCAGATAAGGTAGCCGACCTTGAGACTGGATTTGTCGAGTGAACCTGATGTACTGAGATTGTGGGTTAAGGATATTAAACAACTCATCCATTTCGGATTGTGTTGTCGTTATAACACAACAGTCATCGATATATCGACAGTACATTATGGGGCCTCGATCAAGCACAGGTCTTTCAATTCTGCTCCTAAAGCAGATCGCTAAGGTTGGTGCTAGGCGCTGTTCAATTACAAGTCCTCTACATTGTGAGAAATACTTTCCAAACCACTTGAATACATTAAAATTCAGGCATTCTTGTACTAGTGTCATTGTATGCGACTTGCTCAAATCAAATGTAACAATGTTAGACCACGGTAAGAGTTAGAGCAGGTTTAGCCTATCTACAACTTAGTAAGACTACCTCCCTCCCGGAATCCAAATACTCTTTCAAACGCATCGCAGCAAAACAATTTCTCTGTCCGTAGATATTTAGGAGCTACCTTTGTTTGTTAGTTTTGGTGTTTGTTGTGTTGCAATTTTATCTCACTCCTGTCTTATGCAGAGTAATTCAATCCTACTATATATAAAGGAGCAAGCGTGTGTGTGTGCGTGTGTGTGTGTGTGTGTTTCCGTCAAAACTGGAATGGGGGCACTGAGTAGCCGAACACGTCGGCGACCGCGCATGGCGAGCCGTAGACGTACCGAACACGTCGGCAACCGTGCCTGGGCACTTAGACGATCATCGACGGGAAGGGTTTTTGGAGGCAATCGATATCGATCGATATTATCGATTTTTTGTGGATGTCGTTCGGGCGGCACGAAACTTTAGCTCTGGTGGTAATCGAGGTCGCTGAACACGAATCTGGAGTCGACCAATCGATATCGATCGATATTATCAATTTTTTGAGGATGGGGCACAAGTGGCGCGAAACTTCGGCCCTGGGGGGTAATCGAGGTCGCTGAACACGAATCTGAAGTTTGTTTTTGAGGTATCGATCACCATCAATCGATATTGATCAAATTATGCATGGATGTCCTTCATTTTTTCTATTTCTTTCTAACCTGCCACAATCGACGTAGTTAAGGTGTTCTTCCTGCAGAAACCATGACATAGGTTGCAACTAAAATGGATGATGAGAAGCTATCACTACGATTATCACTACGACGAAGCTGTTGATAAGCCGTCAGTGCGGCCGACAGGCCGGTCTGATGACTGTACTCTATATAGTAAAACCAGTTCTTTACCGCAATGAAAGTATGAAGGTCTAAAAGTTGGGAAAGGAAGATGGTCGGAGTGCCCTCTTCTCGGGGTTTGGGGGCGAAGCCCCGAACCAGTCGTCAGCGGCCGCTAGGCCGCTGAACGACTGGTAAATAAATAAATAAAATGTTTCCCTCATGCTCATCAAGCATTTCCGAAGTGCTTGCAGAGCTGCGTTGTTGTCCACATTGGTGTATAGTGCATAATTAATGACCTATGTTTTTCTAGAAAATGCTCTTCTCTTCATGACCAATCCCACACCACCGAGTAGGTGTAAGAGGTGTAGAAAGAGAAATATTATAAACACCACATGTAGGTCTTGTTGTTCCGTTGATTATGTATAGAGCTTTTCCAACGCTAGGGTCTAGCAACGTCTTCATTCGCCCTTGCCGTTACCGTAGTGGAAGTCCACCGCAGCTACATAGTGCAGTGTTTCTAGCATGGTTTATCCCTTTATATTCCAAGCTACAGCAGTCACCGATATAAATACAGGGAGATTACACTCTTACAACAAGACTCTTGGGCTTGCAAGCTGCCGTTCTCACAGCATGTGAGGCATGAGGCACGAACTAGGTGTATGACCTTTAAAAGAAACCCTTCAGCTTTTACTTGTTTCATGAGATGACATCTTTCTTACCTTTTGTTTCTATACAGCTCAATGCAAACCTGTAGGTCCACCGCTGATTCATTCACCATCAGCCAATGGACCCCTACTAAGGCTCAGTAATGTCACCATCATGTTTCACATCAGAGAAAACTTTCATTAGCTCGTTGCCTATGAAATGGCCGATTCTGACTGAAACCTTTGACAGATTATAGCTTTGCTTGAAAGCGATTTTATTATTCGAAATAAGCACCAGTAGTACACTTAATGCACTCTTTTCAACGCCACAGTAGCTTATGTAGACATTCCATCGTTATAAAATTCAGAACTACGATAATTAAGAGAGCATAACAAGTTATTTTCGTCGTCATCTTGGTTGATGAATTTTTTATCTTTCACATGACATCTAAATGTTTGAAAAAATGACAATTGATGGGGACAGATCTGGTGAATATGCTGGCTGTGGCAGAGCGTCGTATTCCAATTCATGCACTTCCAGGACGACAATTTTTGAAACGTGCGGACGCGCGTTGTCATGCAGTGGTATTAGGCCTCTTCGAATGACCGAAGCCGGCTGTTTTTCAATCAACTTCTGGTGCGTCACTCCAATTTCGGCACAGTGCTTCTCCGCTGTGACAGTCTCTCCAGTCTTCCAGAACTTGTAAAAGACTACACCAGTCGTTGTCCACCATACGGTCACCGCGGTCTTCTTCAGGTGGAGACTTGGTTTCGGTATCTCCTTGGGACTCTCATTCTTGTCCAGTTGGTGACTGTCGTAAAGGACACATTCTTCGTCGCATGTCACGATCCTGTCCAACAAGGCTCCCTTAGGTTGCGCAGCCTTAAGGAAACACAGGTGTCGTGGGGCTTCAGCATCTGCTCGGCGGCCAGTTCGTGCGGGATTCATTTATCCAATTTCTTTACTTTTCCTACCGCATTTCAGTGGTGACTGATAGTGCTGTCGTCAACGGCGAAATGCTGTGCTAGCTCTCTCACCATGGCTTCAAGTTGGTCGTCGTTGAGCAGTGATGGCGCCCTACCCCGTTCTTTATCTTCGAGAACTTCATCTCCAGATCAAAACCTTTCGAACCAGTGGCGAATTGTGCGTTCCTTAGTGGAATCCTCCCAAATGCAGTCGTTGATGTTACGAGCTGCGGCTGAGGCGTTGTGTCCACTTTTCCATTCCATGTAGAGCACCCGGATATCACGTTGATTCACACTGTAAAAACCACGTCAAAAACTCGGGAGAAGACAACTATCTTATAAAAGCTACAAATGGTAAGAGAGCACAGATTCTGCGCTTTCAGAAACTGTGTACAGTGCCTGAAACGGGAGCATTCGTAGCCACGAGAAATCGACCCGAAATTGAGGCAGCAAAATCGGTCATTTCATCAGCGCATGATACCTGAGAAAAAAGAAAGACTTCTAAAGAGATTGTGTACCACAGCCATCGATTTATTTGCAATTTGTTCACAATGCGCGTCCGAAGTCAAATTTGCATCGAGGAGAAACCCAAGATCTTTTGCTTGATCAATGCTTGCAATCTCATTTTCACCTAACTTGTACATATGTGTAGCCGGGATTAGCTCTTCCTAAATGGAGCACCTTAGTTTTTTCTTTTGATAAAGGGAGCCGCCAGTCGTGGTACCAGCGATCAACAGCATCAATGGCTTTCACTCCTGAGCTCATTATTAGTGACGGTAGTTCGTGGGTATAGATGTTAAATAGAATAGGGGATAGAATGCAACCTTGTGGAACGCCACTAAGAGCCGGTTGAAGTGCTGAATAATTGGAATTCACGCTTACAGTAAAAGTTCTGCAATCTAAAAACTCAACTATCCAAGAAATTGTTCGAGGATGTATGGTATATCCACCATGATCAGTTTAGCTTTTAGTCTCTTATGGCACACCCTATCAAAGGCTTTTGCAAAATCAAAATAAATCGCATCAAGCCATGCTGTATTTACATTATTATATATCATTTATATTATTATAATATTATTTATTTTATTTATTCCCATATTTATGGGTTTGTTCATAGTCCATAAAGGGAAGGACAGAGTCGCTCCTGCAAATTGTGCGAATGGACTATGCTGGAAACCAGTCGAACCAGGCAACTTTCATCCCTTCTGAATAACTTCTTTGGAAACTAGCCATTGTGTTCTCCTTGCAGACTTCGGTGCACTTCGGGTAGCGGTCGATACAGTCGTGAGACCGCCCTAGTTGAGCCGCGACCTTCCTGTTTGAAAGACCGACCGCGTAAAGAGTATCAATGTGGACTTCTCTACTCTTGTCTAAAGAGTAGAGTTCAAGCGGCAGCTGGAACCTCGATGGAGTTTCCCATCTCTGTCGGAGTGCACCAGGGTCCTGCATTTTCCCCGCTCCCCTTTGTTGTCGTCATGGATGCCACCACACGAGATCTTCAGATGCCCGTCCCTTAGGCGTTTCTTTATGCAGATGACGTTATGCTCGCTAGCGAAGATAAAGGTGAACTCGAGCGAGAGGTGCAAGCTTGGTGTGATTGCTTGGAGCGGTTTGGACTCAAATTTAACGTAAAGAAGACCGAGTATTTAACGACGGACGTTACCGAGTCCAGCTCCATCAAGGTTAACGGCATCGAGCTTCCACGCACTGCGGTCTTTAAGTACCTAGGATCAGAATAGCATCTGACGGTAAACTGAGGTTGAAGTGAATTCACGCGTGACTGTAGCTTGGTCCAAGTGGCGCTCGTTGACTGGCGTGCTCTGCAACAGGAAGATATCAGAGCGCTTGAAGTCAAAAATCTATAGAACCGTCGCCCGGCCGGTAGCGATGGACGGAGCTGAGTGTTGGCCAGCGACTAAGGAAGTTGAAGCGCGCCTCAGCGTCATGGAGACGGAGATGCTGCGCTGGACGGCCGGAGTCACTCGCATGGACCGCAGCGCTGGTCTGATACGTTATGTAAGAACTTGAAGGTTGCTGGTGTCCACCTGATCTAGTGCTTGACCGAAAGAGGTGGCGTCGTGACACCAGAATAGCGGACCCCACTACGAAGCGGGACAGACGCTAAAGAAGACGATGAAGAAGGAAGAAGAAGAAAAGAACAAGAGCAAGAAAGAGAAGAAGAAGAGGAGAAATAAGAAAAAGAAGAAGAGGAAGAAAAAGAAGAAGCAGCAGAAGGAGAAGAGCCACTTAAGGCCTAAATAAAATTCACATTGTACGATATTTTAGTCACCAACACGTTCCCTTTCATTTGAGCGGTTGTACAAGCAAGATTCTCAGATGGTTTCTACCTACCTATGCTCTCCATAAGAACTACATATTTTACCTCCTACTGGCTCTCACAACCTACAGAACTCATATGAGTGGCGTACTCCTGCTTTAGAGCACTTCTCGACGCTCGCCCAGCGGGTTGTATGTAAAGCGTAGCGATCTGCCTGGAAAGCGGAAGATGCGGATTCGAGCCCGTCTGATGCAAGAGTTTTCACTACTGCAAGACATTTTGTAACAGCCTTTTTAGAACGCCCTTGTTTGAAATCCTGTAAATATGCGGGTGAAAATTCGGTCATCAGTAGATGAAAGTCCTGTCACTTGTTGGTCAAGTTCATGTGACAAAAAGTTGCCCTCAACTTCATTGGAAGTCACCCACAACTCACCACTAGGGGTTTAAAAACAACCTTGCCGTAGTTGTGCTCCATCGTCCTACAAAAGTGCCTCTTCCGATCAAGCCCAATCAAACAAAGATTTTCTCCCGTCGGGGTGGGTGGTCTGCTAGACATGTCTAGGAAGGATAAAGCGCTCACATATCCGCTGAAACTACTCGGTTGTAAGGAATGTTTCTCGCCATTCACTTTGGCGTTCCGCCAAATTTTTGAAAAGTGTTCTGGAACCTTCTCCTAACAATACATATATAGGCTGACGTATAGCCTACAGTTATCACTACTCTCGTCATATTTCGTACGACTATGGCAGAGAAAATCGTTCTCGACTGCAAGCAAGTTCGACTGCTTCTGCTTTGCGAGTTCCAAGCAGAGCAAGAGTCACTGAGGAGAAGATGAGTGGAATGATGGGTGCTACCATTCTTTCCTGCGACACAGCGAAAGAATGGCTCTGGAAGTTCAGGAAAGGAGACTTTTGCTTGGAGGACCAACCACGGTCCGGAAGACCAGTTGCAGTGAATGAGGAGCACCTGCTGGAGCTGGTTCAAGAGGATCCCCAGCGTTGCACCCGTGGACTGGCAGAGAAACTCGAGTGTAGGCACACCACCATAACTTAACACCTGTGCAGCCTTAGGAAGACAGATATGGTGCATGGGTACTGCATGATCCTAGCGGCTACCAGCTGCAGGTGCGCCGGAATGTGTGCATGAACTTCTTGACATTACGGCGAAATTTTTCTTGGCTCGAGAAACTGGTCACTAGCGAGGGAAAGCTTGTAATCTACGTTAACCACATGCGGAAGCGTCAGCGGCTCAGTCGCGGCAAAGTAGGAATTCCCCGCCAAGACCGGGACTTCACCCAAAACGCTCAGTGTATGGTAAAATTGCAAAGGAGTCATTCACTGGGAGCTGCTATCTGCGAACGTTACTGTCATTAGCGATGTCTACTGCAGGCAGTGGGATCGTGAGAAACAAGACAGGATCTTCTTCCTCATGCACATCTGCACGTTGCAAGCGAGACTCAGAAAAAACTCCAGTGTTCATGTTTGGCCCACCTACCGTATTCATCGAACCTTGCTCCAACGGTCTACCATCTGCTTCTTTCGTTGTCGTTTTTCGTCAAAACCGCAGGAATTCTATAGAAGCGGGATCTACAAATTACCGAACAAATGGCACTATGTTGCAGATAATAACGATGGATATGTTCGTCAGCTGTTGCATGTATGGAACAAGAGAAATAAACTTGAATAAAACTGCACAAGTGGCGCAATATTCCCTTACAGCCGAGTACCTTCACAACATCCTCGTACATAGGAGCGGAACGCGTGGCGGATCCCGCAAAGGCTTTGATCAACGCCGATGGGTCTATCCTAGTGAGGAGGACAACATAGATGACAGGTATTCGGTTGTCCGGAAAGTTCTCAGCATGTTGTGTTACTATTTTTTATTCGTCTATTATTAACTAAAAATTTAACTTACACTGCGCATTAATGCTAGTTTCTGTACAGAATTTTTCGCTCTATCTGACTAAATAATTAATGTCTCAACGTTGTTTATATTTCTGTTTTTGAAGGGCTTATTGAAGAATGTGGAAGGAGCCATTCTAAGCGATATTTTATTCTTACTTCAAATCGGGGCAATCCGCAGCCGTGACAGCTCGACAAATCAGTCAAGTGTGGGGGTCTAGTAGTGTTGGAGGAAACACTGTGCGCCAGTGGTTCAGTAACTTTCGGACGGAGATTTCAGCCTCGAAGAGGACACCCGTAGCGGTCGACCTAGAGCAATCCTGGACGACGAGTTGAAAAAATTGGTGGAAGCTGTACCATCCCAAACTGTTCGCAGGATCACGGAAGACCTAGACGTCAGTAAAATTGCTATTGCTTTGAAACGCCTTGGGAAGGTAAAAAAGCTCGAAAAGTGGGTGCCCCACGAGTTGAGTGAGCGGCAAGAATTGTCGTTTCGAGATTTGTTCCTCTCCCCTCTTAGTCAACGAAACTGATCCGCTTTTGGATTGAATCATCGTTGTGCAGTGGACAAATCGCTGCTCGAAAATTGAACGAATTAAGGGATGAAGTTCGCGGATTTTGTCGAATCTCGACCACCAAATTTTTTCACTGATGGAATAATTCGGTTGTTGGCCCGTCGGCAAAGGTATTCTGATTCGAATGGTGCTTATCTCGACTAAATCCGATAAGATTTGAGAAAGTTGTGGAAGCTCAAAGTGAAGCTCCCAAAATGTTGAAAACTTTCCGGGCAACTTATGTCATGTCTGCACTTTCGTGCCATACTCTTCCATATTAATAATAATAATATTAATAATAATAATGATAAGAATAATGATAATAATAATAATAAAGGATAAAAGGATAAAGGATGGCGTTACTCAATCCCTTTTGGGATGCACCACGCATTCTACTTCTACGGGATGTCGTGGAGGCGATTTGAACGTGTATTTGGCCATACAATGACTGGCGGTGGCCAGCGATAAACAAGTCTATCCTTCCCAGACAGGTCTGGTACCAATTCACCGATCCGGAGGGATGGAAGGCTTGGTTGGCCTGGGCGGAAAATCCGAACCAGGAACCTGGTATCGGGTGCACGCGACAGCCGGCGTCTCCTCTGACTGCGCTACACGCGTCCAATAATATTAATAACAATAACAATATAACAATGCTTTATCCAAGGGGAGTTATTATCATTGGCATCATGTGAAATTCAAGGGAGGGAAGGGTGAGTCAAATCATAATGTGCTCCCCTTAGACTAGGATAGATCCACACCGATCTTTGCTATTACATACCCCATAGTGTGGTGGGCAAGTGCATGGTGTACGGCCCTTTCAACACGCTTAACGTCCCTTAAGCCAGTTGGTCCCCGTCGATCCGGCGGCAGTCGGCCGGCGACGTGCTCGTTTGGTTATTTAGAACGCGGCTGAAATGTAAATACTTCGGCCTCAACTCGGCCGATCGATAGTTTTGTTTAAAGCGGCGAGCGACGAATAAAATTACCCCCATTCAGCCGAAAGCCGCTTTCACTACGAGCATTTCTTATTGTCTGAGACGGCTCCAGTGGAAACAACCACAGCGTAGAGCCAGCCCTAGGAGGCCAGTCGCAGACAACTAAAGCGCCTTAATCCTTGAACCGCTTCGCTCGATTCGCGCTTCTGATGTAGGTGAGGCAACTCCGAAAATCCTATGGTCGTCTAGAATTTATGTGAATGACGTGAGCAAGGACTCCTGAAGAGGGATTTCTCTAACCAAGGTTCACTCATCGGAGAAAACGCTATTGGAAGCGGACATGTCCTACTCACTTAACAATGCAAGTCTGTAGCGAGGAGTCCACCCTTTATGTACTCCATAAGTATTAGGTTGGAAAAAAAGTCTCTTCACACTTCGAAATTTTTTTACCCTTCCCCTTGTAAACGCACTAGCCAATGTTGATAGCTGATTTCGTAATCCTATCACACTTGTCTACCGTTCGCACGCGGACACAGGTTAAGACTGTTCTTGTAATTCGTTATCCATCCAATCTTCCGGACTCAATGCCAGATCTACCTCATGGCCGTTTTCAGCACGGCATTCTTCATGAATTCATTAAAGGATCTATAGCACGTCAGGCAGCCGACCAAATTAACGATATATATGGCTTGGGATCTACTACTCATCGCGCCTGTTATGAGTGGTTCGGAAAGTCTTTAAAGGGAGATTATTCACTGAGGGCAAAGCATGGTCAGGAAGGCCAACTGGATTGGACGACAGTGAACTACACCATCTTCTTCGTACCGATAGTTGGCGGACGATACGTCAGCTGGCAGAGAAGCTCGAAGTGTCTTATAGGATAGTAGGAATCCATCTGAAGAATCTTGGCTTTCATGGAAATTTGGAGCTTGGATTCCACATGCCCTGTCAGACACTCAGAAAGGTCGACGGCTCTCCATCGCTGCTTCTCTTCTGTCCAGATAAGAGAGAAAATCGTTTCTTCCGCGGATTGTGACAAGCGAAGAGTCCTGGGTTCTGTATGCCAACTTCCGAGGAAAAGGCAATGGGTACAAAAGGGAGAGAGCCCTAAGTCTGATCTCAAGCCCAATGTTCACGAACGGAAGATTCTCTTGAGTGTTTGGTGGGATATCAGAGAAGTGATTTATCGACAAACTCTCAGAAGTGGAGAGACACTTACTGCTGTCACATACTGCGGCCAACTCCACAAAGTCGTCGCAACTCTCCAAGAAAACAGGCCGGAGAAGTCGAAGGTGATGATCCTGCATGACGGTGCAAAACCACATGTTGCAAGACTCACAAGAGAAAAAATAAAGGAGCTGGCTGGGAGGTAATGCCACATCCACCGTATAGCCCTGATCTCGCCCCTAGCGACTACCATCTCTTCCGTGCTCTCAAGCAAGAAATTGGAGAGAAATATTTTGGAACGGATGAAGACCTCAAAAATTGGATTCATCAATGGTTCGACTCCAGAACTGCAGTCTTTTAAGCGAGAGGAATTGGAAAATTACCCAGTCTTTGGAGAAGTGTAGTGGAACAAAATAGAGTTTATCTCAATTGATTTGACTTTGTAGTTGTGAAGTAATAAATCTTTGAAAAAAATGAAAAGACTTTTTTTCCAACCTAATACATAGGCGATCTATCCTAGCAGCAGGCCGACATGTCTTCTACAATTATAGCACGACGTATTCTCAACTTCGTTTAACTCTTTCATTTCGAAAGTTTGCCCGCAAATCCTGTGAAGGGGGAGGGAATAGACCCCTCTAGACTTCACCCACTTAACTTCCAAAAAAAAAAGACAAAGATTAGAGTAGTCAATCAACCTGTAGGATGTGTCATGCATTCCACTTCTGCGGAAGGCATTTTAAAGTGCATTCCACCTATACAATGATCGAAGGTTCGCCATGCGAAGGATTAGCCAGAGTGATATCCTTCCCAGAGAAGCCTAGTTCCTGTTCGTCAACTCGCAAAGAGAGACGGGTTGTTTGGAAGGGAGACAAACTACTTCTCCACATGCCTATAAAAATGTAGGCGTGAATGAAATAAAGAAGCAGATAAACTGCATGGAATGCCTGTAATACATCTCGTCCCGTTGATCATTTAGCTGCTGGAGCGGGCCCTTCGCCAATGTCTCCGTTCGTCCCTGCCGCGTGCCAGAGTGCTTTAATGGGTCCTACTCGCTAGAGGGACACGGAGAGCGTCATGTCGTCCATTCAGGAGTTTCCAGAAAAAGTTTGATCAGCGCCTTTTTGGGTGTCCTGTTGTTTTTTTTGACGTCCGAAACCGACATCTCTTTTCATATCTGAAATCGACCCGGTGACGACTCTTGTCCAGCAGGTGTCTGCGAAGCGCGTAACATGATCGACCCACCCAATTTTCGACAGCTTTGCTTGCAACAGCGTCTCTAGTCTTCGAATGACGACGAAAGTTTCTGACTTGCATGAATGATGTCGCTTCGATCTCGATTCCTCGCTGCGTGACCCCGATGTTCATTCCGCCTTCGTAGCGACCAGGTTCCGAGGCGAACGTCAAGATGAAAGGACAGAGAACGGCGTTGATGAATCCGTTTCGTGATGCGCCACGCAATCCACTTCTAAGAGATGTTGTGGAGACAATTTGAATGCGTCTTTGTCCCATAGAATGACTTTTGGTGACCAAGCGATAAACTTCCTACACTAGCCTCGTACCAATTCACCGACCGCGTAGTGATGGAAGACTAGGTTAGCGTGAATGGGAACTACGAACAAAGAAATTTTGATTCGGGGTTCACGCCTTTCCCGACTGCGCCACCAGGCCAATGACATAAGAGAGAAAAATAATGAAATTCTTCACCTTTCAAGAATTCAAGGCTAACTCAGGGAGCCGGTAACAGACTCAACTCTTTCTTTTGTTTTCCTTCTTCAGTTCCATTTCTTTATTTTATCATTTGTAAACGTATTTCTTGTTATATAATCTTTAAGCTAAGGAATGATGTTTCGTACTTTCTGAGTTGTAGTGCTTGGTAGAGCATAGGAGCAGACTGTCACATGCACATCAAGGCGAGGTTTTTGGTTCTAGTCTGTTGCGTTCAAGATAAGGGAAATAACAAGGGAATCATCAAGAGCTCTTTCTAACATACATGCCTAGCACTGCAGAAATTTTGTGTTGAGCAAGGACTTTAATTGTTTAAGATTGACCGCAAAATTTTGCGCAAAAGTTAATGATAAATGAGTAAAGCCATGTAATGGTGACAGTTTAATTATGGAAGTATGAAAAACCTTTTAAAAAAAGTATGAAAAAAGTAAAAAAATATTTTAAAAAAGTTAATCAATGCGGGCCCAAAAATTAGGGAGCCTCAGTACCTTCTGTTTGGGGAAACGTTTCCTGACTAAGGGTCTCCAAATTCATATCTAGATCTGGTTCTTGCGCCAGTTACAAGGTTCTTGGTTCGGGATTCTCCGCCTAGACCAACCAAACCATCCGCCGCTATGGGATCAGCGAATTGTCACAAGATCTGTCTGTGGAGATGAAGCACTGACCACTTCATCGACTAGCAACCGCAAGCCATTGTGTTGGCGAAATATCCATCCAAAACCTCACAACGATATCTCGTAGTAGTAGAATGCGTGGCGCATCCTCAAAGGAAACAACGAACAACGTCGTCCTACATCCCTATCCTCTATTCGTTAGTCTATATAAAAAAGGATAAAGGACGGCGTTATTCAATCCTCTTTGGGATGCGCCATGCATTCTACTTCTACGGGATGTCGTGGAGGCCTGTTGAATGCGAATTTGGCCATACAATGACTTGCGGTGTGCGGTGACTTGCGGTACAAGTCAGTGCTTTATCCTTCACAGACAAGTCTGGTACCAATTCTTCGACCCCGGAGGGATGGAAGGCTTGGTTGGCCTGGGCGGGAAATCCGAACCAGGAACCCGGTATCGGGTGCAGGCGACAGCCGGCTCCTCCTCCGACTGCGCTCCACGAGCCCTTTAGTCTATATATTGGCTTGCATCCAGCTTTGTGTGGGACAAGGATAAACCTGACTACATCACTTGCGATTGAAGGAAAGAATCACTCTGACCATAAGAGCATAAGAGGACAAGATGAGTAGAAGGCCCGTTGAACTGGCAGAAAAGACCACCTCAAAGCAACAGCTCTAAGACTGCTGAGCTCGATTAATTAAATTGAAGCGAAAATTTTTCGTAAAATGAAACAAAAAACTCCTATGCAATTTATTGTATAGGCCAGGTACGCGTTCAAATCGCCTTCACGACACACACGGAGGTGAATGCATGGCGCATCGCAAAAACTGACCATTTAACGCAGTCGCTCATCGTTTATCTTGCCCCTTTACCGCCATTCACAAATTGCTGTTATTTCTGTTCAAAAATTAAATTCGGAGTATGCTCCTGCTAATGTACTACATTTTCTATCGGAAAACACTACTTTTTATTTATTATAACTGCACCCTATGAGCACATACAAATCAAGAAAAGAAAGAAGAAGTAAAGCTCTTGAAACTTATTCACCAAAGATAACAAGCCCCCGTTATTTAGCAGTCCAATTTCAAGAACATATCAGGAAATCAAGAAAATTTCTATTTTTAGTATTTAATTATGACTTCTAGTTGTAAATTATGCGAATGCTTTTCAAACGACAATTATATCTCTACGCTTCTAGCAACATTTATTGTCGTATCTCTGCAATCTTAGTCTTTCATGTCTGTTATTACTACAATATTGCAATAACAAATTTATATTAATAACGGACTGTGTGACATGAAATTGCATCTTTTTGACATATTTTTTCTAGAAAACAAAAAAAAATACGACGAAATTCAAATAGCCGGGACTGGAGGAAAGCCATAAGAGCACAGGGAAAACCTGAGACGAATAAAACTCCCGCATACCAGCGTTTCGAAGAGTGCTGAGCTCAAATAGTCAACTTGAAACGGGAAATTCTTTGCAAAATAAAGCATAAAAGTCTTGCACAATTCATGGACTAGACCAGGTAGCCGTTCAAATCGTCTCCACGATATCCACGGAGTAGAATGCATGGCGCATCCCAAAAACGTACTAATCAATGCAGTCGTTTATCCCCATCTCTTTACTGCCATTCATGAATTGCTGTTTCCGTTTAAAAATAGGATTCGAAGGTAGCTCCTGCCAATGCATTTTCGATCGGGAAATAATATTTTTTAAATTTTATAGCTGCACCTTAGAAACACATAGAATCCAAAATAGCAAGGAATAGTCAAACCTTGTATAACTTATTTGCTAAAGATGAAATGCTTTTCTCGGGGTTTGGCAGTCCATTTTCAAGAGCATATCAGAAGATCAAGAAAATTCTTATTTTTAATATTTAATTATCACTCTAGTTATGAATTATGTAAATGTTTTTCGAACCACAATTAAATTTCTTCTATCATGGCAGCACTCGACGTCGTATCTCTCCAATCTCAGCCTTTCATGATTGTCATATTTTAGTGTTAAGAGAAGAGATTGCGCTATGTCTTTGTCCAAGATGTGCCATTTTTATTCGATTGATAGCAAAATTTCTGTTCGCATGGAGTTTCCTTCCTGTAGACAATGGCCAAAAACACCTGTAAAAAACCATATCCTCACTTTTTTTCTTCATGTGCGCACTTTCACACTAACAACGGAATAAAATCTCGACAGCCTTTTGAGTGCATGGCGCGATGTCGTCTGCGGATTGCTTTTGTTTTAATTTTTTATTATTTCTTTTTTTTCTTAAAAATTTTCGTAGAAAAATAAAATCTTAGCAATAGTATTTCACTCATTCCGACAACGGAACACAACATATCACAAGATTTTAAAAAATCGTGCCAAAGTACCTTGAGCAAAAAATAATATTAACCATCTTGAAGAGTCTCTAATTTAATATACAAGAAGTCTCGATTTCGGAAGCGTTCATATAGACTTCAAAAGCATAAAGTTTGATTAGAATAGTGTCGAATTTGATGTGAAAATGATATATAATGTGCACGTGTATTTGACGTACAAATAAATAAATATATAAATAATGCATATAATTGAAGCTATGTTTCTCACCATCTGCTTATTTCTATTCATATTGCTGCCACAACATTCATAACACCTCTCTCTCCAATTGCTACCTATGAGTATGGTGGTACGGTCCTAATATCTAGAGTGGAGTATCTTCGGTGTTTAGGATCAAAGGATTTAAAAACACTCAGACTGTAGCATAGGTCTCGTATTCTGGATTAGTGTTCTATTTGTGATTTGGAGGAGTGAAACTGTTTCGGTCGATCTTTATGGCCGCAGTTTATACAATAAAGAAATATATTTTAGGAAAGCTTTCCTGGTGGATCGATAGCACACTGGGTCACCATTCACAAATTGCTATTATTTTTTAAAATTATAAATTGGGACAGCTCCGAGCATCATACTTCATTTTCCATATTGGAATAATATGAGCGAATTTTTAGGTTGATCTCGAAAACGAAGGGTATGAAGGGCTACATATCAAAAGAGTTCCTGAAGTAACACATCCTGTGTAGCAAAATTAGATGTTTCTTCTTAAATTCAGTGTACAAGTGTTTTGTTTAGAAGTTGCTTAGATTCACAGCTGAGGGTTTAATTTCCGAGTTTTTATAGAAATTTTTTCTGTCATTCTTAGGTTTTTATTTAAAAAAAATAAATTACACCCCTTGGGTTCTGCTTTAAAAAATCAAAATATACCCTATTAAAATCAAACATTTCACGTCAAGCTGGACACTTCTCGCGCTGCTCTTGATTTTTAATTGATTACTCTTCTGAAAAACGTGATGCTTCTGAAATCAATGTAAACTTCTTCAAAATTTCACACTAAACGGTTGTTTTTTTTGCAGGTTAAACTACAGCCTCTCCTAGGTGGTAGAATTATTTTTTTGCTCAAATTTTTTTTGGAGTTTTTTTTTGTGTTGTGTTGAGCTTTCGGAATCAGTGAAATAATTTTACAAACTTTTTATTGTTCACCTGTATCATCTGTATCACCTGTTGGTCATCGACTTGCTCGAACAGGCGCCAGTAGTGTTCGAGCAAGTCGACTTCTTCGACGCTCTTGAAAGCTCCCCAAGCCGCTCGTTTCCTCCTGCTCAGCTCTGGTGCTAGGTCGTTGGCCATGTTGACTTCGCGACCCAGATACACATAGCTGGAGCATTCGGAGATGTTCGTTACGTTGAGCGAGAATGGGGCATCAGAAACCCATCCGTCCTTTTATTGTTACAAAAAAATTTATTAAAAACAAAACAAAAAGTATTAAGAAAAAAAATTAACATTTGTTGTAAAGCGCAACAAAGCAGCAATCACCTAGTTCATTTAAAGAAGAGATCGCGCCATGCATTCAAAAAGCCTGTCGAGATTTCATTTAGTTGTTAGTGTAAATGTTGCCTGCATGAAGGATTAAAGCGAGGATATGTGTGTTGTCAACAATTGTTTTTGATTATCGTTAACCTGTATCATCTGTATCACCTGTTGGTCATCGACTTGCTCGAACAGGCGCCAGTAGCGTCTTCATTCATCCCTGTCGCGTGCCAGAGTGCTCCAATGGATCCTCCTCGCTCGTGTCATATTGTTCGTTCAGTGCTTCAGGAAAAAGTCCAACCAACAGGTTGAAGGGTGTCCTGGTGTTCTTTTGACATCCCCTGGAATCCAGTCGGTGACGGCTCTCGTTCAGCGGGTGTCTGCGAAGTGCATTACGTGGTCGGCCCACCTAATTTTCGACGACTTGGTCCATGCTACACCGTCTCTGATCTTCGAACGTCGACGAAGCTCGAAACTGTTGTATCGTTCGCAGATGTGAAAATTTATCCAAGCAGATTTTTTTCAATCGGAAAAAAGTTGCAATGACATGGACGAGGGCATGTTTCAATATCTTTTTAGCCGTTAAAAAATCACGCGTTCCTGCTGTTTAAGCATTAAGCTACTATTGTTCTCAAAAAATAAAGGTTTTTATAAAATTTCAGTTTATGTGTTCACCTATTCGGCAGGCGAATAAAACTCGGACCTAAAACAAAAAACCTATAACAAAGTCTCGCTAAAAATGTTTGAGTTTTTCAAGAATCTCCAGTTCGAGCGCGTGTAGTGCAGTCCAGGAATTCGGAGAAAGAAAGGAAGCCGGAGGAATTTCCGGCTATCGCGTGCATCCGACACCAGTTTCCTGCTTCGGATTTCACGCCCAGCCCAACCGAGCCTTTCATCTCTCGGTGAATTGGTACCAGATTTCGCTTCGGATTTCACGCCCAGCCCAACCGAGCCTTTCATCTCTCGGTGAATTGGTACCAGACGTGTCTGGGAAGGATAAAGCGCTGACTTGCTCATGGTCTGGCCACCGCAAGTCATTGTATTGCCAAACACGCATTCAAAATCGCCTCCACGACATTCCGCAGAAGCGGAAAGCGTGGCGCATCCTAAGAGAGATTTAGTAACGGTGTCCTTTATCATTCTCTGTTTTCAAGTTTAATGTGGAAGGAGCTCGTTGTAACTTGGAAGATATTTGAATCTGAATTGGTAATTTGATTTGAAAAGGGTTCAATTTGACCTGGAAATTTTATATGGGTCCCAGTTGCTTTTTTGTCCGGCCAACTTTCATGTTAATATTCATTTGCTGAAAAATTTACAGATACGGCGGAGGTTGCCATGTGATCGTGGAGTTTTTCTTCCGGAAAGCAACAGAGCAGGAAATGAGGAGGCAAGCCGCCCAAGTAGGTCACGTGAACGACCTGTACTCCGGTGAAGGAGCTCCTATCGCATCTCAACTTTCTTTTTTTGACTTATGCGGCTAAAGGCAACATGGGAAATGCACTGCGCATTCCAGAGATGGATGCAGATCATTCATGTTCGGGGTCGGATGATGAACACCGAGTGATGTATTGCCGGCCAGCGTTAACGTGTACATCTCTGCGGTTCCATCTGTTCGCAATAGCATGAGAAGCACACAGGTGGTTACACTAAGCGTTCGTGTCTTCTGTCAACACCAAGGCACACTTCGCAACAGGCTGACGTGGGCTCTTCTACTGCGGACCGCGAGATTAGCAGCGTTATTCAGTCTCATTTTAGTTCTGACTTCATGGATTATCCTGGAGCCATTTCGGTTGCTTATATCGTTGTTACGTCAAGTAGACACTTCTCGAACTAAAATAAACGTGTTGTAGATTAAACTGGGCGCATTTGGAGAAATTTTAAGGAAGCTTCATTTAAAAATTCATTTAGCATATTTGAAGATTTTTTTCTTCTTTTGCGTCAAATTGGACAGACATTCTTCCAACCCAGCTTGACATCTTTGAAATCAAAATGGACATCCACAAAGAGTTTCCCAGATTAAACTAGAAGCTCTCCAGCGCGTTTCGTTTGCTTAATTTTTTGATGAAGAAAATTTAGTATGACCTGCGTCGAAACTGTTTGATTTGTCTTCTCCAAAAACCAAACCCACTGCCTAAAATTTTATAAAACTTTCATCTCTTTGGAAAAAACGTATTTTTCAAAGTGGGTAGAAGCAACAACCATACAGCGTATTAAAAGAAGAGATCGTGCCATGCTATCGACTAGATCGTTGCATTTTTTCTTTGATTGATAGTGAAAATGCTGCCTACCCGAAACGAGAGTGTGAGTGTATGTGTGATTTTTATAAATATTTTTGTTGTGCCATTTATATCCACGCTACGTAAGGCAAACACAATTTTTGTTATTCATCGAATAAAAATTGCGAAAATCTAGTCGAGTGCGTGGATCAATCTTTTGTATCAATATCCTAATTGATTCGTATCTTTTTGCCCTTTAAAACAAAATTTTATTTTCATTTTTAAATAATTTTTTTATAAAATTAAATTTACAAAATATTTATTATTTTATCACAGTTATTATTTATTATTATTGCTTGTAGAATTTTAAACTAAGTGTGAATCTTTTAGGACAAACGAATAAGAAAATTTCAAAAAATATTTACTAAAATTTCCTCTAAAAAATCATTGTAACCTTCTTGAAGAATTTTTACTTTATTATGGAAAAAGCACATTTTGATACAGAAGATGCATATTGATTTCAAAAACAACATTTTTGCTTAGTGCCCAAAAAAAGAAAGTAAATTTAAAGCGAGGCAACGCGAAAATATCACGCCATGTACTCGTTTTCCACGTCACTTTGCCGTTACGATGGAGTAAAAATACTGCTTACATCAGACATATTCGTATACAGAGACGTCCAGTTTACCTTAATCCGTTCAAGACCTTTATAATACAACATGCTTTAAGCAGAAATTTTGGGAAATAAAAAGTAAGTAAATTTTTAGACACTAATGTAAGAAAATTACCAGGTAAATAGCAAGAGTTATACTCGCCCCTAGTTTACTGTCGAGCCTGTGGAGCTTTGTTCCTGTAAAAAAGTTCGTCAGAAGAAGCAAGGCAGAGTAACCGCTCATCATTTTTGTGACTTCTTCGGTTTTGATTGTTATCCCTACTGCCTTGGGCACGTGATAGCGCAGAGGAAGTGGTGGCTGCCGCGAGGATCCAATACCAGGATCCTTCTTCGGATTTTCCACTCAGGCCAACGAAGCTTTCGGGGTCGACGGATACAAAGCAGACATGTCTGGAAAAGAAAAGGACTGATTTGTCCATCGACTAGGCACCGCAAGTCATTGTATGGACCAAATACGCATTCGAATCTTCCGGTGATATTCCATAGAAGTAGCCAGCGCGGCCATCCTACAAAGGGACATTTGAATTGCTTTTATGACGTCCCGCGGAAGCCTCCCACAAACGCATTGACTGAAGCCGTTCTTTATCCTAATTATTACCTTATATATTGTCTTTTTTCTTTAGCAGAGAACTCGTCCTCACTCCTCTACAATACCGCTCGCGCCGCACGGTCAAAAGTGGGCGAAAAAACGCCAACATAGCGTCGCAAAGCGTCGCACGCTCGTAACTCCTTCAGTTTTAGGTTTCTTGAATAAAGGTTGGTACCATTCGATTTGCCTCTTCGAGATCTACACAAACGTGTGCAAAACTTTACCGGAACACCCGTATTTCCGCCGTGGGTGGTCCAAAATTGGCTGGACGGGCGATTAGAGCAGCTTATTTCCCAGGATATTCGTGCTTTCGGAGTATCTCAAAAATGGCGTACGTCGCCAGTGCTCTGTCGTACCAGGAATGCCCCGAGAGTGCGCCGTGCACAATGCACACAGAACCTAACCTATCAATCGAGTGGGCGAGCGCATGTCCCCTGCGCTTCTATCTTCTCTCACTGGGAACTGCGACGTTTTCAAGACTATTTCGAGCCGTTTGAGGAATGTTATTAGAAATTTCTCGCTACCCCACTCAGGATTAGCTCCAATCTGTCCCAGCGAAACTTTGGTGTGCGCCGTGAACAATGCATACAGAATCGAACCTTTCAATCAAGGGGGGGGACAGCGACTGAGCGTTTGGGGAGTTTTATCAGAAATTTCTTGCCGCCCTAGTCAGGAGTTGCTCTAAGGCTGTCCAGCGAGCCATTGAAGTGCGCCATGAACAATACATACGGATTCGAACGTTTCAATCGAAGGGGGCGACCGCTCGCAAATTGCACGAATGGGCGTGTTCGGAGCGCAATAGCTCTATTATGTTGTAACCTTTCATGCTGCAGCTTGTAGGTTTTGTAGGCAGTCGAACGTTCTGTACGTACGCCAAAGTAGAATGATTTAGCTTAGGAAGGGGCAATGTTATAGGGGTGCGAAGAGGCAGGTGAGGCTTGTGTGAAGCATTTTTTTCCGATTTCCGTGGACCACTGCGAGAAGATGCGGCGAGCTGACGGCTTTAAAATGCGTACGTGAACAGAGTGCCTAAGGTACTTTACGACGATGTGCTCACAGCTCCTCAGTTGCCTAAACTGCCTTAGCCTCGGCTGGTGTTTTAGAGCGGCAAAAGCTAGCGGTTAGAGTTTCTTGCGCTCCTACTCGCCCAGATTTGAGTCTTCGACACTAGGAATGGAACAGTTCCGTTCAGCATGAAAAGCGCTATCGCACGGTGTCAATCTCGACCGATTTTGCAATCATCAATTTTTTGACTGTTTAGCATAGAAGACGAGGCCGCGGCGGAAGGACGATGACGTCATCGAAAAAACGATGTCTTCGAGTTGGGCCATGCTTGATACCGTTCGATAGAGCTTTTCATGCTAAATTGAATAGTGTCATTTAGAGTGGGAAAAACTGTAATCTGGGCGAGAAACAGCGCGGAGAGCGTCTGCCGTTGTTGCGCTAAATTGCACGCGCGGGCGTGTTCGGAGCACAATAACTCTGTCGAGTTCGAATCGTTTCGGCTGCAACTTGTGTTTATTGTAGGCAGTAGAACGATATATAAGTATACTAAAGTAGAATGGCTTAGCTTAGGAGGGGGCAATGTTACAGCGGTGCAAAAATGCAGGTGAGGCTTGCGTGATGCACCTTTTTCCGAGTTCGGTTAACCACTGCGAGAAGACGCGGCGAGCTAAAGCCTCAAAATGCTTACGCGAACAGAGCGCTTAAGGTACGGTACTTTACGATGACGTGATAAGAACTTCTCAGCTGCCTAAACTGCCTTAGCCCCATCTGCCGTTTTAGGGCGGCGGACTTAGCAATTGAAGTTTCCTGCACTCTTAGGATAAGGATAAAGGATAAAGGACGGCGTTACTCAATCCCTTTTGGGATGCGCCAGCGCATTCTACTTCTACGGGATGTCGTGGAGGCGACATGAATGCGTATTTGGCCATACAATGACTTGCGGTGGCCAGCCGATGAACAAGTCAGCGCTTTATCCTTCCCAGACAAGTCTGGTACCGATTCACCGACCCCGGAGGGATGGAACGCTTGGTTGGCCTGGGCGGGAAATCCGAACCAGAAACCTGGTATCGGGTGCACGCGACAGTCGCGCCTCCTGCGACTGCGCTACACGCGCCCCTCCTGCACTCTTACTTGTCCATATTTGGGTTTTCGACACTCCCAATAACATCGTTCTGTTCTGCTTGAAGAGCGCTATCGAATTGTACCAATGTCGACCGATTTTGGAAACATAGGCCTGTGTTGTACTCCCGCGGGAGCGTCCGCGGAACCTCCGTGGACGAGGGGTGCACCGGGGACGGCGGGCGTGGCGGGGGCGGTGATTGACCAGGTGAGGGATCTCGGCGCGATTCCCGCCCTTCCGCGGATGCTCCCGCGGGAGTATAACAGAGGCCATAGACTTTTCGGCAATATTCCATCGAGGACATGGCGCCCAAGGCCGAGCTGCGCGGACGATGACGTCATCAAAAACCGGTATTTTCGAAATTGGCCAAATCTCCTCGTGCAAACTTCGTCCAAAATCGTCTGGGGTTTATTTGAGGCGCTGATTACGAATCCGACGTCAGTTTTTGAAAATTCCGTCGACTTCGGTAGGTTTTGGATTTGCTTCTGGATAATTGAGGGTGGTCGGGTCAGGATCATCGATTTTGTTCAAAATTCGTGTAGGGTCGGGGACTTATTCGGGGTGCCGAACACGATGCCGAGGTACATTTGTACGATTAGGGCAGGAGAGCGCTCATACCGATAACTGAGGGTGATCGGTGATCGTGACCCGACCACCCTCAAATGGGAAGCAACCTGCTGATGCCGGCGGAATAAAAACGAACGTCAGATTCGTAATCAGCGCCCCAAATAAACCCTAGACGATTATGGACGAAGCTTGCACGAGGAGATTTGGCCAATTTCGAA